>CABHPH010117677.1:0-27735 GCA_902168325.1 Peromyscus nudipes | reverse complement strand
CACACACACACACACACACACACACACACACACACACACACACACACTCACACTATATTACATTTTTTTGAGATGGTCTTATACTCTAGTTCGTGTTGGCCTTAGACTCATGGTGATCAGTCTGTCAGAGATTGTGGGCCTGAACTAGCTTGATCAGCTAGACTAGATTGCACCTTTTGTGCTATTTATTTTGTCCCTTGCTCAGCACCCTAGGAGAGGAGAGTCTGCTGTGTATGTTGAAGAAGAGTCTTTCTAGGCTAAATCTGTAGTTAGTCAGGGAAAGCAGATAATTTCACAGCCCTAGTAATGTCCAATAGCAAAAGGACTTGATAATCCTAAACAATACAAATACAGGTAAGAGAATACAAAATAATCAGAAGAGGGAATGATAATTCAATTCTGAGTTATTGTGTATTGGACCTAACTTGCAAAAAAGGTTCATGGATGGTGTCATCATAAATACAGGCAAGCCCAGCCTAACCTCCTTCAGTGGCCCTGGAGATTGTCAGATACTGTAACTTGGAAACAATCTTGAGGAAAAGAGAAAAATGGAAATGACTTGAGTTTTTGTAACTGTGTGGAATTGGAATCGAACTAGAAATTGACATAGAGAAACAACATTACTGGGCTCTACAGTAACAAAAGCCACAAGTTTAGTGAATCAAAACATCTACTCAGTGCCTAGTTCTTGGAGTCAGAAGCCAAGCAAGGTGCATTCTCTACTTATGGTGTCACAGGGCTAAAATCAGCTTGTCAAATGGGCTCATTTTTTAAATGAAAGTTCTGGAGGGAAAATTAATTTCCCAAGTTCATTCTTTCTGTGACAAAATTCATGTCCTTTTGACGATATAACCAAGGTTACCCTTTCCCTTGCTGCCTTCATCTAGGAGCTCTTTCCTCTTATAAAGAATGCCTGGGGGGTGGAGAGATGGCTTAGAGGTTAAGAGCACTGACTGCTCTTCCGGAGGTCCTGAGTTCAATTCCCAGCAACCACATGGTGGCTTACGGCCATCTGTAATGAGGTCTGGTGCCCTCTTCTGGTCATACATGCTGTATACATAATGAATAAATAAATCTTTAAAAAAAAAAAAGAATGCCTGCTCTTGAGACCTTTTTCCCCCTACTGTGTTGCCTTATCCATCCTTGATGTGAGGGTTTGTTCCTACTCTCATTGTAACTTGTTATGCCATGTTTAGTTCCTATTCCTGGTGGCCTGCTCTTTTCTGATGGGAAATGGAGGAGGAGTGAGTCTGGCGGAAAGGGAAGGTGAGTGGGTGGGTGGGGACCGGGAGGAGTGCAGGGAGAGGAAATTGCAGTTGGGATGGAATGTATGAGAGAAGAATTTAAAAAAATGCTCACATTTCTTACCACTTTATCCAAGTTCAGGTCATTCTTTTGTGCCTCAAATTTATTACTTCCTTTTTCAAATATTTAGGCACTACTTTGAAGGACTAATGTGATTATGAGACCCACCTGGACAAACTGAAAACTAGCAAAGGGCGTCTGAATTATCTAAGACCAGCATGTGGGGCCAAGATTGATGTCAAGCACTTTTAGAGGCTACCTAATCTACCTTAACCTACTAAAGTTAGAGAAGGGAACATTTGCACACAAGCATAGTCTTGCTCATGGTTTTCTGGAATCTTTAGTAATAAGATTCTCTTGATAGCTATATATTTCTTATCAGATTTAAATCAAAAGAACTTTATCAACCTCTACATTTCCATTTTGTAATAAATACATTCTAAGCTGAAGCCTCAGTAAGTAGAACATACTTGAGAATATTCTATTGTAAAATGAGGTTGTATAACAAATCAAGTAATAAGACTCACCCCCCTGAGAAACAGTCATGTCCAGGAATACACATTGGAAGTAAAATATCGACATACCTATTTCCCATAGATTACAGCTCAGAGATAAGTTTTGACTTTAAAACAAAATGTGGAAACTGATTTCCTGATGGATAGATATCTCTGAGATTGCTATAATCAGTGGAATGTTGCAACCATCAAACTTAGAGATGGCAAATTTCAATTCTGATACCTCCAGCATCATAAGTTGTATTCTCATGAGCTATTATTTCTAATGACCTAGTTGCATGATCAGATAGAGGCTTGGATTATTAGTGGCACTCCCATAAGGGATGTCTGCTGGCATGGACTAGAGTTTGATTAAAGGTAATTAGTAGTTAGGGATTCAGATCCCTTTTTGCCACGGGAGAACATCTGACAAAATTACAATTCACTGGAGGAATTTTAGCCTCATCTTTGACGTTGCCTTGCTGTGCTAGAATCACCTATGTCGTGCAGTGGTGACCCCTCTATCTTTCCTTGCTTCAGTACAAGGATGAATGGTCTGACAAACCACCCAGCACGAGGGGCCCTTGAATTTTAGGTGTGGACACGAAAGGTTAGATGACGTAATTTGATTACGCATAGGTAACACCAACTTGCTTCTTAGAACTTTCCTAAGCAGTGGCTGAGAGAAAAACTGACAGAAAAGTTGAAAAGATTCTATATCTACTTAGTTAGAAAAAAAAGTCTAAAACTAATGAGTTGCTTTAACGGAGGTGTCTGTCAGAGGACTTCTTTATGAACTAGTGATTTCCCAATTGGCTGTTTCTATGTAACCTACATAGGCAATGGGCATTAGAGGACTATACTTTTCATGAAAGCATGGATAGACAAGATGGCTGTCTCCACAGAATATGGGCATTGGAGGACAATGCTTTTCATGACAGCATGGGTAGACAAGATGGCTGTCTCCACAGAATATGGGCACTGGAGGACAATACTTTTCACGACTGCATGAACAGACAAGATGGCCATATGCAGCTCCATTATAAACTAAAGACAAGTTTGCAATCCAGTTCCCCATTCAGAAGCTTTGTTCACAATGTGTCTGATTGTCACTAATGATCCAGTCCTCTCCATGGGTGGTGAGGCACAACGATATCACAGGTTTATCCAATGACTCCAAGTTTTTGTGCAGTTGTCTTCATATGTTGTTAGACAAGGATCTTACAATCTTTTAAAATCTGTATCTAAAATGTGGAAATAGGACTTTTCCAATTTCTGATATTTAAAAAAAAATAGGTCTGGGATCCATTTGAAATTCTCCATGTTTGGTTCTTATCTTGCCAAAATCCAAATGATCTTTGTATGGTCCAGTTGGGGAAAGACCAAAATAAGGGCAGCTGTGAAGATATATTTTTACACATGATACCTGTTTGTAAGACAAACTGACCAGGGGTTTCAAATGGGAATATCAGTGATAAACCTGGCTCTGTATTACTGGTATATAATGTTTCAATTTTAATTGAAATTTGACATCATTCAAAAATGAGAATATGTTGCATATAAATCTTATTGTAGGATTTTTCTATTTCTTTAAAACATTTTAAGATGATCTTGATGACACACACCTTATAATCCTAACATGTGGATGGTAGAGGTAGGAGAGTCAAGAATTCAATGTCAGGGACAGGAGAGTTGTCTCAGTAGTTAAGAGCACTTGCTTCTCTTCCAAAGGACTTGAGGTTGATTCTCAGCACCCACATGGTTGCTTACAATCATTGGTAACTCATGTTCCAGAAGATCTGATGCTTTCTGGCTTCTAAAGGCACACATAATACACAGACATACATTTAGACAAAACCCATGCACACATAACAAAATAATAAATAAAAGAATTCAAGCTCATCCTCAACTATATAACAAGTTAATTGTCAACCTGGGGCTACATAACACTTTGTATCATAAACACAATCTTTTCTTTTTCCCTCTCTCTTCCTTGTTGTCACCCTTTCCCTACACACACTACACACACACACACACACACACACACACACACACACACACACACACGAACTCATGAATGCATGAATGCACGAATGCATGTGCACACACCCACGTATTTTACGGTGTGTCAATTATTTAGTGGCAGTGATTGACTGTAACCAAATCACAGTTGAACACTTGATGCAACATATCTTTCCCCTCACATTTCTTGTCGTTCTTTCAAAAAGATACAACTGTCAAATTCTAAATGCCATCATACATGCCCTACAAGGTTTCTTCTACAATGTAAACACAAGACTTTACAATTTAGCTATAATTATAAGGCTGAATTGTCTGTGACTATTTCACATGTTTCACTGAATGTTCATAAAGATCAAAGGACTGATTAGATGTTGAGAACAGATTTGTCTGAAGAAAGGTAAGCTGGTTGCATGTACTTTAGATGTGTGATGACACAGTCATTTATGACAAGTAGTAGGCAGTATCCTCAGCTTTCTAATGCAAAAGAAAAGTAACCATCATTTCTAAAGCCTCTTTTGATGTTATGCCTTTGAGTCAGTGACCAAGTGCACGTGAGAAATGTCTAAACTCCCTTTCTCAGGCTGAGGCAAGACTCATTCCACCATTTCTTTAAGCTTTTGCCCATCCATCATTTTGCTGCTGGCAAAGCCTCCCTGACCACCTTACATAAATTACAAAGGTTCCCACTAGTCAGGCTCTTTCTGGCTTCTCTGCTTCATTTTTTTTTTCAAAACATTTATCAAGTTTTCAAATGGTCATAGCCTAAAATTATATTTATGTATTTATTATCCTTTCTTCAGTCACTAGAATGTAATTTCTTTGAGGGTGAAAGTTTGATTTTGTTTCTTTCGTTCTCATAACCCAGAAAAGTGCCTGCGGTTTAGTGTTTGTGTTTCAAATGGGTATTTGTTGAATTAAAAACAAGCACTTGTTGAGTCAGCACCCACTGAACAGATGAAGAGGGTGTACCTTCATATTCCTGATAATTAAAATTACTATCCACACCAGATTTCTTAATTTGAGAACTATAAATTATTTAAAATAAAAAATAAAGCCAGAGAGGTAGAATATTGCCTGAGACATGTGAGTCTCTAGAGTCTGTTCTGTGTACAGGAAAAGAAATAAACAACAACAACAACAACAACAAAAACCAGATTTTGATCAGCAATTTGCCTGGTGGTTTTTTTTTTTTATTAATTTTTGCTTGTTTTTGTCATTTGAATTGAATTTGTTTCATTTGATAATGTTTAAATGAAATTGGGGTTACTTCAAAGGGGATTAGAAAAGAATTCACTGTTACTGCCATATTTTTAAATGCAGAAAATTTAAAGAAAGATATGCTGTTTTGTGGTCATGGTTATAAATTTTTTTTGTAATTTCCTTTAATGGTTGTCATATTAATATCTGAGTAAGAATGAATTTTAAAGTCCACTAACAGATGCTGTATCGATTATATCTAAGTCAGCACCACCTAGAAACTCAGTTTTTTTTAATTTGCCTCATTCTCTTTGCTCTGTGTGTGCCACAGCCTTCTCTGCCCATGACAATGAATGCCAAATCCAGAAATCATCCTCAACCCAGGAAAATTTTGCATCCTCAAAGATCATTACAAGCAAAACTAAACTAGTTAGAATGGAAAGAAAACAGCACAATTAAATTTTGTTCCTATTTTCCTTAATTCAGAGATTTTGTTGTTTTCTTCCTAAATTTATTTTGGCATGCAGTAATTTTATTTTTTCTGTAGCTAATATTACTGAGAACATTGCTTATGACTTATGCTGATTTGTATGGATTTCTTTTATGATTGTTTTTATTTTATTGAAGAGGGGAAATGTTTAAGATGATACATTCAACAATTTATATGTGGCCCCTTTAGAAAGGATACTCCAGTTATTTATAAAAATTGCCTATATATATATATATATATATATATATATATATGAAATTTTTGGTGCATTTTAGTTGGGCTTATTTCCATTCTTCATGTGGTAAGTTAAGTCCTTCCATATACTTTATATGATCCATACTTTATTGAAATCATTGGGAGAGTTTGCAGTGTGATAATTTAGGCATAAAATCTTTAGAAATACATGGCAGAAAACAAGAGGCTGGTCCTCTCTTCTGTTAGATGCTCATATTTAATTCTAAATTCGCTTCTATTGATGTGTTGGAAGGTATGTGGTATCTGTGACTTTTTAATTATGGCTATAAAGTGAAAACCTCTATCCCTGAAGTTATATAAGCTTCTATTCATGTATTACACCACTATTGCACACCAGTGTATTCTTGGCCTTAATTTGCCTATGATTCAGTTAGGGCTGTATTTTATACATATCTACTTGTTTGTCCAGACATTGGGTTTATAAATCATATGTTGTGTCTAAACCATATAGATGAGATACTAGCTCTGACTTCATGGCGATGATCAGAGAAGTCCAATGATCCCAGACCTTAAAACTGGTGAGTGGCAGAGCCTGGTTAAGGCTGATGCTGCTTCCAACACTGCAAATCAGCAAATGCCAGTTAACCCATGTTCGAGATGATTTTTGCAGCGTTAACATGAATGTTTTTATGGATTGGATTAATTTTGCATAATATATTACTATTCATAGATTTGTGCCAACCCTTTCTGCAGACAAAGACTTGAAGTGGACTGAGCCAGATGCATTTTATTTCAGCACACTTGTAAGTCTGTAGGTTTCTAGTTTGCTTTGCTTTTTGTACTTTGTATATTGTATTCATTTTCGTATAAAAGTGTCACACTAATGGTGTTTTCTTACCCAGGAAAGCCAGCTCTGGAAACTGTGGTGTATCTGAAACAGACCCTCTGTACTTACATCGAAAACAACCCCAGAGTACCATCTTGAAAATGATCTGCTCAGAATAACTCATAAGATTGAATAATCTACCCATGGAAATGCTTTGAAAGGCTTAGGGGAAATGCGCCATCAAAATGCAAATATGTTTTCATTTAAAAAGGAAAAAAAATGTTTCTCTGTAGAAACTGGTTTACATAGGATTTGGAGCTAACATTCCAGTTTCCCAACTGATTGAAACCATTGGCTTTTTTATTTGCTGATGTTCTTTGAGCTTGGTACCATCTGCTGTTCATTGTTAGAGCATGCAGAATTTCTGCGTGTGTATCCTCCAGCAGATTTCTTGCCTATTTTTTTTTCCTGGGTAGCGCCAGTATCGCTTTTTGCTGAGATTTGTGTTTTGATGTAGATCTTCCGTGACCTGAGCTACAAATTCCTAATTTCCAGAAGAAATAACAAAGCACGTGTAAACCATTATAGTTTAAATTATTCTGACCCTGTTCCTTACACTAACATTGTTGCTATTGAGAAACACATTTATTTTTCTTCCTCTCATTCTGTATTTTTCTCTTGAACTCAGATCACTTAATTTAGGCAGTTACCAGGTAACTGTTAGGCAATACTTATTCTACTGGCCCATAAAACAGAGCTTACACTCATCTGTGGAATGGAATATTGGACTCTTAATCTCTGGTAACTCAGCATGTGACCATAGAGATGGGATCTTAGTAAAGGTAACCAAGTTATAATGAGGTCAGTAGTATAGATCCTAATCCAACATGATCAGTGCCCTTATTATAAAAGGAAGACATTGGGAATCAGAGACATGTGCAGGGAAAACATTATGTGGAGATTGGAGATACCTTGGCACAAGCTGAGAAACCAACAGAAGCTGGAAAAGAAGTTGGGATTCTTCCTTAGTGCTTGCTTGTTCCTGGGGCTGAGACAGGACATTTCTGTTATTTTAAGCACATTTCTGGTTCTTAGGTATTACAACCATAACTTTCCCCTACTTTGAATGTCCATTCATATTCTCTCTCTCTCCCTCTGTATGTCTCTCTGTCTTTTTGTCTCTGTCTCTCTTTCTCTCCTTCTCCACCTGTCTTTCATTCAATTTCTCTCCCGTCTAGAACAGGCTGGTCTTGAAATCACTACATAGCAGAAGGTGACCTTGAATTCATGACCCTCCTGCCTCTACCTCCAAATTCTAGGATTACAGGCATGTGCTACAAAACCCAGCCCATTCTACGTCTTGATGTTTGTCCCCTCTGGGGTTCCCACACCTCCCTGATTCTTTAGCAGGTAGGAAATTCACATTCCAGGGAAGGTGAATGGTAGGTGGCATTCACTTAGTGGATGTCCTAATCATCCTTGTCAATGTGACATAACCAAGAGACTCTTCAGCTGAGGGAGTCTCAATCGAGGGACTTCTCAGACCAGATTGACCCATGGCCCTGTATGTGAGGAAACGTCTTTATTGTTGATTGATGTGGGAAGACCCAGCCCACCATGGACACTGCCACCTCTGGGCAGATGGTATATATCATAAGTATAAGAAGTCTGGCTGAGCACAAGTCCGAGGAAGCAAGCCAGTAAGCGGCAACATTCCCCACTAGTTTCTACTTCAGTTCCTGCCCTGGTTCCCTCAGTGACCTGGAAACAGAAGCTGGAATTACCCCCCCCCCCTTTTTTTTTTGCTTTTGATTTTTGTGTTCACCACAATGGAAAGTCAACTAGAACACAGGACCTAGAAAAAATGTCATTATTGTACTTCTTATTCAGCAAAGCAGGAACGGCATTGCCGATATTCTCTTACTCTCTTACTCTCCTTCTGTAGACAAATTTCTAAATGGTCTTATTAAATAAAAAACATGGAGCCAGAAATTTGGGTTAAAGCCTCAGAGAGATCAGGGAAATACAGAAAGCCACCAGCTAACCTCGCCTTGCCAACTCCACAGTTTCCAAAGAAAGCATGACTTCCTGTCTACCCAGGCTTGTAGCTTTGCTTTTCTGCCCTCTGATTGGCTCTTAGCCCAGCTACCTCACTTCCTCTTCCTACATAGCTCTGTCACTGTCTGTCTGTACAGACCTCCAGGTCTCTAAGGTTTGTACTGGGTGTGTGTCACCACACTTGGATCTGCTCCTTAGTGTGGCCTTGAACACACAGAGATCCTTCCTGCTAAGGGATTAAGGGCGTGTGCTGCCTGACTTCTTTGCTTACTTAAAATGGCTGGCCTTCCCCCCTCCCCCATCTCCAGGCAAGCTTTATTTATTAACGCAAAAATAAAATATCACCACACACTTCACTTTATAGTACTTGCTATTCGATATGAAACTTACTTTGAAGTACATAGATATCAATCAATTTTTTTACAATCTATTTTATTAATTTTTTGAGAATTTCATACAACATATTTTGATCATATTCACGCCCCGCTTCCCCCTTCCAACTCCTTCCAGATCCAACCCCTTCTCCCAGTCCCTCTTTAAGATTTTGTGTCTTCTCAGTTCCGTCTGTGTGTTGTAGAAGTCACCAGCTCTCAGCACACATCCTGGTCCCCTGACTCTCGCAATCTCCCCACACCTACTTTGAGCCTTAGGTGTGGGGATTGGGCTGTAGATTTATCAACTGGAGACAAGTACCCCACAGTTCATTGTTCTCTGAATTTTATAGTAACCATTTGTGGTTATAATTGTCCTTGTCTGCTGCAAAGAGAATCTTCTTTGATGAGAGGTGAGACCTATACTCATATGTAGGTATAAAGATAAGTGTTTTGAATGCAGTTAGAAATTATACTGGTTTAGGAAGGTGCAGAAGTAAGTTCTTCCCTGGGTTCAATGTCCTCATCAGACACAGGTAGATGACTAAGTTTACAGTACCAGTCCTGATTTTTTTCTCATCTCCACTGAAATAAAATAACTTTTTTTTATCGTGCAATGTTTATTTGTCAAATACTAAAGCCATACATGTGTCAGGGAACATTCTCCTGCTGTGGATTTGGTGATAAATCTTATGTTATTTTAACTATTATAACTTATTATTAAATTTAATTTTAAAATATACCACAAATTCATTACTTTTAGTGGAAATAATCTAGATATTTTCAATATGTTCAACTTTAAGAGTATATAAACAAATTTAAATACATTTTTAAACCTTTGGCTTTTACTTAAAAGCTTATTCTAGAAAATATGTATTTTTATGATATTTGGTACTTTGGTATTTAACAAAATATTTATTCTTTAGAAAAGACTTGTTCTTTCATTTACACTGAATATATTAAGGTCATTCAGAGTTGTTTTATACTTTTGTTATGTATCTGCAATTAGTGAAATGATTATTCACTTGGTACTTCTTTTATTATTAAATAAAAATTTTAATGAAGATGTAATTATATAATTTCCCCTTTCCTTTCCTCTATCCAATCCTTTCCAACTACAATTCCCCACTCCTTCTTGAAACTGAGGCATCTTTTCTTTGTTATTGTTATATATACATGTATCTATATTACAAAGATATGTGTCTAAATATATAAATACAACTTGTTTAGTCTTTGTAGTCTTACTTGTATGTATATAATTTTAAGCCTAACCTCTTAGTATTGGATAAACAAAGGGCTCATGCCTGGGGAAGACTATTTATCTGAGTACTCCTTAGTTACTTATTGCTCCTTGTCTAGGAATGGGGCCTTGTAAAATTTTGCCCTTCCATGTGAATGTGTCTATTGGTGTTGTGTCTTATTCTGGTGGTCATGTTGTTGAGGTATCATGGGTGATGTTTTTCTGTTATTTCTAGGATTTATAATCTCATAGCTTATTTCCTCAATCCTCTGGCTCATAGCAACCTTACTGTCCCTTCCTCCATGATGTTATGTGAGCCTTAGGTGCAAGAGTCATATTGTAGATTCATCCTCTGAAGAAGCTAGGCACCCCATGATTGTCCACTCGTTCTCTGTATTTTAACAAGTAGATATTTATTATGGTCTCCATCTGTTGCAAAGAGAAGGATTTGTTTGTTTTTTTTAAACAAGGTGTGAGAGGAGTGAGAGCTTATCTATTGATAGAAGGCTACGCATTTACATATTACAATGTAACTAGGAATTGTCCTGGTTTGGTACAGTAGCAATAGTTGGTTCTCCTCTGAGATTCATGACCTCACTATTCCCAGGTAGTTGACTGCATTTCCAGTGCTAGGCATGATTGCCTTTCTGTTGAGAAGGTCTTAAGTCCAACTATATGCCTACTGTTTACTGCTGAGATGTGAGTGCCACTATTGCACTCTTAGGGTTTTCATGGCATGCTGGCTGTTGTTGATGTTTATCAGTGTTACAGCTGGGTAGGACTGCTGATTGCTTCCTTCCTTTGGAAACTTGCCTAGTACATTTTGGCACTCTAAAAGCTAGTCCTCAGAGACGAAGTCCTATAGGTCTTTTTGCCCAAAGTGCATGGTGTCTCCTGAAATGGGGATTTACCTTCAACCTCTAGGAGGCAACCAAAGGCAAAAACAATAGCCTATATAGTTTTGTGACTCTTGAGCTCACTTGAACAACGACTTGAAATTATAAAAATTTTGGAAATAGACGAAAGTGAAAAGTACTATATTAAATGAGGGGGGATCAGGCCTGGAAAGATGTATCTTTGTTATTATTTTTCTAATTGTTTTTTTCTGGTGTAGGAAGTACCTTTATTTTTGTAAATTAAATTTTTCCCCTATGATAAGTGATGATGCAGAATCACAGATCTCACCTGAAAAGGAATAAGAGATGGTTTATTCTGGAGTCAACAATGAGTAACTATGACCCAGGAACACAGACAGATCAGGTTACCCCAAATATCATGTTCTAATGTGATAACAGTGTCATGAAGATTTTATAGTTACAGGACAAAAATGTATTTACTCAAGGCACTTTGGTGAGAATATCAGATACAACCAAGTGGGAGACTCTGCTGTAGGTCTCAGATGTTATCTGAGAACATTCTCAGCTTTTAGACTAGGGCAATCTAGTGGTCTGTTAATATATCTCAAAAGTTTTCACATGATAATCTGAGGCCAAACAAAGGGTTGCATAATAAATGCTATTGAAGGGGTTAAACATAGCCCAACATGTTATAATCTTCAGCATTCCAACTCTTCACAGTCATTGAAGTCCCAATCAGTGAGTCAACCTTTCAGATCCTTTAGCATAGTTATGCCCATTTTGGGGGGGAGAGAGGCAATCTGAAAACTTCAGTTGACACAATCTTGTTAAAACTTATCATTAATTATTATTATTAAATTATTTAGATATTTTTGTTCTTAATATTTGACAATATTACTCATAGGAACATTTTTTTTATCATTCCCACCATGGTTTACATCTTACTTAATCATTATTATTTAGCATTGACCAGGGGTTCTAACACTACGTTAAGCAGTACTGTTGCTGGCATGTTCTGACTTTATGTGAGAGTATATCTGTCTGTCTGATGTGAATGCCTTTTACCTCCCCTTGTGTCATCATCACTCTAGTTACAACCTCAGCACAATGTTAAAGAGAAGTGGCGAAATCCAACACATTGTTTTCCTTCCTCATCTTGGGATAAAAAGCTTTCACTCATTCAGTATTTTGTTATCAAGTTATCTATGAGGTTTCCATAGATATCCTTTATCTGACTGAGAAACTCTCCATTACTTCTAATTTATTGAGTGTTTGTACAATAAAGGACACTGTTTTTTTTTTAAAAAAATTTCCTTAGTCTATTAAGGTTTTATTGTCCCTTAAGCTATTAACATGGTATATTACAATGTATTTAGGAATACATTGAATCAATCTTGTATTCCTAAAATGATTAGCCAATGGTGTGTAACACATTTTTATGTTGCTGAAATTGTTCTGCTTGTTGAAGACTTTAATGTCTGTATTTATAAGAGATACTGATTGGTACTTTTCCTGAGATGGCTTTTGGGCCGGGTGGGGTCAGTTTAAGGGCATCCTAGAAAGAGTTTGATAGTGCCTTTCCTCTTCAAGTTTTGGAAGAGTTTAGCAAGGAATGGTATTGATTCCTTTCACTTGAAAGGTGGCTGTTCCAGAACATAGTTCCAATGGTTCTTCAGAGATTCTTAGCTGAAAACATTTGGCTTTAGCCCTGTAATTTGAACTATACCTGTGCCTAAAACTCTGTTAGCTTCAACTGAGAAATTTCCCCCATCAGACTGGGCTGTAGACATGTGTATGTGCCATTTTCTTGATAAACGATAAAGGCAGGAAGGTTGAACTTTTGGTCAGGTAGTCCTGGGTCTTATGAGAATGAAAGCTGAGCAGCCCATGGAGAGCAAATGTGATCTCTGCTTCAGTTCCTGCTCCCAGGTTTCTGCTTGAGTTCCTGTTATGGCTTTCCTCAATGATGGACCTGAACCTGTCAGCCAAAAAAATTCCTTTCCTCCTCAAGTTGGGTGTGGATCATGGTGGATGACACCTTCCATGCCCAGTTTCTGTCTCTCATGGTCAATGTCCCTTACTGTTTGTTAGTAGCTTTGCTATCCCAGCTCTGGAAAGCAGCTGTTAGGCTCTATCATGGTTTTATTAAGCCACACCAAAGTAATAAGGGAAGTTTTTCTAAGTTCTTATATCTTAGATAGGACAAGAAGGTAGATGCTGCAGAACTGTTAAAAGATGCACAGTAGAGTTCTGCTTGCTCCTCTTTAGCCTGCACTCATTTATCTCTATGTACTGATTACCACAGATGTCTCCAGATACTTAGTGAATGTTTCACAGATAATTAACTAATCACTTTGAAATAGACTCTACCATTTTATTCTTAGCCTCAGAGAAGCTTCTCACAGACCAGCTTCAGCCTTCTACTATAAACCCAGTCTAATAATCATGTTCCCTAATGACAAGGAAGTGAAATTGGAAATTGAGAAGACAATGGTACTCAGTTTAAAGTAGATTCATGAAACTTATGGGAAGGATTATATGTAGCTAAAATTACTAAGGCGGTTTAGCACAGACAAATAGATGAATAGCTATAAAACTAAGAAGCAGATGAGGTATGGTACAGAGGCAGTTTAAGTTAATGGACAGAATTGAGAATTATGAATGTCCCTGGACAACTCATTATTCAAAAGTGTAAAACATTAAATTCTTTTATCATACCATATGAATATTGAAATCAAGGTGAGCTCAGGAACAAATTTTCAAAATCAAAACTGTAAATTCTGAGAAATACAGAAGATACTAATGACAAGATAGGAAGCATTTTTAACCATGACATTGAAAGTCCATTGCTTTCAGTGAAAAGTGGCAATGTTAAATAATTTTAAAGAATTATTTATATAAAAGCCACCATCATAGAATAGGAGATAAATCAGTAGACAAAGAATATAAAAAGATAACTATTGAAGGGAAATGAATAACATATATGCTCAGTGTCATCCCTGAAAGGAAATAAAAATGAAAGAAAAAACTCTCTTTAATAACCTTCTGACTGACAGTCATTTAAAAAGTTTTGCCAGGCATTTAGGTATTTTTAGGATGTTCATAATAAAGTTCAAGAAATTGGGTACCTTGGACAACAGAAATTGGTTTTACAGTTCTATGACCCAGAACTCTAAGATCAAAGCACTTTGAGGGTTCTTCATCTTGAAGGTTGTGGGGGGATCTTCTCATGCCTCTATCCTTGCTGCAGGGGATTGGCTGCCAACAACAGCACTCCCTGAATTCTGCTGCGTGACTGTGAGATCTGCTCTCTTCTTCACATGGTTTTGTCTCTGTAAATCTGTGTTCAAGCTTCCTTTTTACTAATCACACAATTAACTGGACTGAAAGCCAATCCTCTTCCAATGCAACCATCTTAATTCTACCTCCTCTGACTTGACTGTTTCCAAGCATGATCGCATTGTCAGGTGCTGTGGAATAAGACGTCAGCATAGTGTTTGGAGGGAGGGACTTTATAATTCAATCTGTGCTATCGTGTGTCCCTAAGGATGCAGAGCACGCAAACTCCTATACACACTTGATGGGAACATAAGTAATTACCATTGCTTTGAAAATAAGTGCTGGTATGTTTTCCAATGATCTGTAATTATAACCCAGAAGTTTTATTTCTTGCTATCTGCTCTTGAGCCAGTGTTACATATGAACTTAAGATGCTGTATGTAAGGATGCTCACTGTCTGGAGTGTTAGAACTGGAGAAGACTGATAGTGTAGAGATGAAATTACTGCTTCATGTTTCAACAAGGTTAAGTAACAGAGATAAAAGATAAGTCACTTTTTAAAAAGTCATAAGTTACAGAATGATGCAGATATGCTGATGTTTTTGTGTTTTATGGTACATGTGTTCTATTGATAGTTACATTTGTGGGGTGACGCATTTGCAATAGAATGGAGAGGATGCACTAGAAAAAGAGGGAAGAGCTAGAGATTTGAGCTGTCGATAGGCTGCAAGTGCAGTCAATGTTTGCTTTTCTTAAAAAGTTAAAATTAAAGAAAATATAAGGTTAATATTTATTAAATCTGGAACGTGGGCTTTCATTGCATTAGTCTCTACTTTTTCCATATGTTTGAAATATTTTATAACAAAATATTTTTTTAAAAATCTCAGCAGGGCAGAACAATGTGCTGACAATAATATGATAAAATTTTAGAGGGAAGAATTTTAGAATCCTTAATCTTGAATCAAATGGAACTCTCACTAGCTGGATGCATACACAGTAGGGGGTATACGGGTTAAAATAAGAATTTGTTTAAATTTCTAGATTTGATTTGACTGTAATTTCTTGTATCAATACTACGAAAGCCTGCCAACAAGCCTAATTCGTACTGAAGTTGAACAATACAAGCACAGGCTCCACAAGAGGAAAGCGATCGCACTTTCAACTCCGCGGAAGTCAGGAAGCAGTGCTCAGTTTGCAGATCCTGGAAACTGCGAGGACAGTGGCCAGAGCAGTGGGAGGAGATCGGAGTTGAATGACAGGGGGTTCCAGGGCCCACTGGCTTAGGGTAGGCTCCGGAGGGCTGGGAAAGCCGTCACTGAGGTTGTTTGATTGTGAGACAAGACGGCAAGGGATAAAAATGACAAGAGAGTTCCGTATTATGTGTTATCTAAACATAAAGCTCTTTCCAAGAATGGGGAGAGCTGGGACTGGCTGCCTGTGACATGATCTTCCCCAGAAAGCAGTGGGCTCCTTATTGCTACTAATACCTGACTAAGACAGGTATCTACTATAGAAATGGTTGTTATTATCTAGACCAGAACATTGACTCCAGAATTTGGATATGTAGACTTGAAAAGACAAGGGACTTCTACCTTATTTTTCTGCTAGGGAAAAATGCTACAATCAAATAACCAAAATATAAATAGATATCGCCTATTCCCACCACCATGGAGAAACAAGCATTTTAATACCGAGATAATGGTATTAAAAGATACATTTACACAGAATTGGTTTTTACCCTTAAGTGAAAGTTGACCACTTTAAGCCGACACTTTTGCAGGCCTGGTGACATAACTCAGTAAACAAACGCGCTTGCTACCAAGCCTGATGACCCGAGTTTTATTCCTGTAACAGATATGGTAGGACTAGAGAACTTACTCTTGCACATACATTGTCCCCTGACTTTCACACGCACGGAGACACTTGTGCTCCCATACACGTACACCCTCCTCACGCACAAAATCAAACAAAAGTTTTAAAGTATATGCTAAGTTACTTTAGAGTAAAATAAAGAAAATTTTGTCAAATTCTGCATTTTGATATGTGGTAATTTTTCTTAATTTATTAACTTGGGAATGCATAAATACAACAGTATAATATGAAAGGAAACTTAAGTGTTTAGACTATATTTGAAATTTATTTTCTTGTGTTATTCAAGCATACTTTGTCAGTGACCTAGAGAAAGCAACACATTTCAAATATAATTTCACCTAACTTTAAATATTCCAGGTAGGTTGAGAAAAATCAAAGAACAACTTCAAGAACATCTCTAGCTGACCCTTTGCCTTTCTTTTCAGGTCAGAACAGGTCAATAGCTGAGAACAAGGCATTTCAGAAGACAGGAACTAGAGGCTCCAAGTATTTGCTTACACGTAGTGGCTCCAAGCTTAAAATAGGAAAGAAAACCCACACGGTAAGATGACTGCATGGAAGGGTCAATGTGGCTCCCGATTACAGCTCATGTGACAGGACCTAGAGGGTCAAAATCAATCTGTTCAGAGGACCCTTCTCTCTCATATTGGCCTGATTTGGGATTTCTCTAGAATATTTCTCAACCTTTACACTTGTCTTTTGTAACAGAATTCTTTCCTGTACAGGATGCATTGCGGTGTTCCCAGCATCTGCTACCACGGGCTTCTAGTAATTCCCCAATTCCAATGCCACCATCAAACACTGTCTCTGGAAGTGTTCCCTCTTGGTTATGAACCACTTTGGGGAACGATCGTCATAGTCACTGGGATCAGTCTACCTCAGTGTCCAGATGGGTTTCCACTTACTTGTGTTTGCCATTTCGGAGCATGGAGGATCAGAAGGCATGAGGGTGGCCAGTTTTACAGCTTGCCTTCAATTTAGTCAGAGATCTTTGATCTTTGGGACATGGATAAAAATATATGGGAACAAATTTCAGCTGCAATGCACTGTAGGGAAACTAGCGAACCTTTAAATACCATAGCTGCCCTCTTTGCATTAATCAGTTCTGATGAATGCTGGGGCTCTTTTATCTTGCTGTTCTTCTTTCTTGAAAATTACCTCAAGGTATTTGAAAATACTTTTAAAGTTTTTAGTCTGACCATTACATTTCCATCATCCACCAAAAGCCATCAAAACATTAACTTGATTATTTGGGAGAAAATCCTTACTTACGTAGACAACTTTCTCTCAAATACATACATATGCATTCTCTTATTTTAGGTTTGGCCTTCTGCCTGGATAAAAAGCAGGAACTGATTTGTATTTTCCTTTGAGAAAAGGATCTGTGACCCTTTTGTTTTACATTGCTTTTTTTTTTTTTTTTTTTTTTTTTTACAAAAAATCTGCACCCACACACTACACAGATGTAAATACTCTGTTTAGTTCATCGTAAAGGAAAGTTAATGATTTGTATGGCAGGAGAAGGACCCAGAACTGTGTCTGCCAACCTTGGGACTAATAAAAAAAACAAATTACGTACTAATCAATTTAGTTAGTACTCTGAGGATTTCCTTTAATGAAGAGAAGGACAGAGTACATAGACACTGGAACAAAGCACAGGCTTATGAAGTAACTGTTACTCAAGGCTAGAATAAGTAAGTACTGAGATTTAGTTGTGTGTCCAGGAATAGTGAACTTACTCCTCAGTGTCATATATTAATGATAGTTAGAATTAACCCTTTGGGAAGGAATTAGGGCTACATGAGGTCATGAAAGCAAGATCCCGCAATGGCCTGAATGGCTTTATAAAGAAGAAGAAGACGTGAGGTAGCAAACTTGCTCTTTTCACTCTTCACCAAATGATGTCCTGGCTGCCTTGGCACTCTGTAGGGTCCCCACTAGCAGGGGTACTTAACAGATACGGCTTCTTAACCTGGGATTTCTAACCCTCTGAAACGTAAACAAGAACAAAAAGAAAACCACGATGGCTAAATCTTTTCTTTTCTTTTTCAGAAAAAGTTCTACATGCTAGTAAAGATTTTGTAGTAGGAGAGGGTCTAGAATGCATACTTTTTACACCTACAAGCATTCATGCACTAGACTGCTACTCTTGTATTCAGAAATACAGCGTCTTTCCTGACATTAGTCTCTCTCCCCTCTCTGTCTCTGTCTCTGTCTCCCCCTTCTTTTCCTCCTCCGTTTCTACTCTTCACAGTGCCCACTTTTATCATTTGCACATAGGCCTTTGCATAGGAACTCATCAGCGAGTTTCTGCGACACCACATGGATCCTTATATTGCCTTCTGTGACTGTACTTTAAGAACACTGTTAGATGGGCAAATTCCTTCAGGTCTGAGAGTCACTTCTACAGCCTCGTGTAGACTCCAGTTAAACCTATTAGTTTAGGTCATAATTCTACCTTGGTCAAAGAAACTGCAGCAAGAGATTTGCTTTTTGTTCACCTTTGTAATTCGAAGATAATTACGCTGTATTTTTTTCTTTGTGTTTTTGTGTATAGGTGTGAATACTTGTGTACGGCATATGTACGTGGGTTTGTGGGGATGTGAACACCCTTGTACATGTGTGGAGGCCAGATAAGGATACTGGTGACCTCCTTTATTGATCTCCATTTTATTCCTTTGAGGCCAGGTCTCTCACTGAGCCTGGAGCTGTGAACATCCTACCTTCACACTCTCCCCATCCTGCATCTGGTTATTTTAGGGGGCTGCTGGTATTTGTTCTGGTGTCCCCAACCTTGTGTGACACAGCAAACTCACTTACCTGTTGAGCCATTTCCCTAGCCTCTATACTTGTTGACTTAAAAAATATTTAAATTCTTTTGCTTTACAAAAAAGCAACTAGTCATTGACATTCAATTATAGCAACAGAAAACAGATTATAAGGGCAAATCCCCTATAGGCTAAATCATCTTCATGTTTGAAAAAGCTCTTTATTGTGTCTGGATCTCATGTTCTCCAGGATACTGTGCCTCATTTGTGATCAAAACCATTTATTTTGATAAAAGAGAGTAATGCAAGGCTCTGACCACAGTGACAGAATGTCTGCTGGTTTGATCAGTGTGCACTGGACACTCAAGAGCACAAATCTAGCAGCATTGGTACTTCTATGACTGTCTAACCCCTGGGTTTGAAACCATTAACTGCTTAAGAGCGGGGGAGTAGGTTAGAATAGAGTGATGGCTTGTTTGTTCATTTGCTTATGTGTTTTATCTATGAGGGCAAGAATTATTTCAGACTCAGATATTGTAGGAGTAACAATCAAATAAAACAAAAAACAAATGAAAAGACCAAATAAGTAATAATCAAAACCCAACTGTTGGTGTTTGAAGATTGCTCAGTTATTCAATTATCTGGTTCATTTACTTTTTCAGTATTTAAGACAATCAAGGTTTCCCCTGTGTTTTTGGCTAAAAGAATCCTATCTTTCTCTTACCCTCTTTTTCTATTCAGTTAAATAATCATGATTCATCTTTTGTTTATGCTTTTCTATCTACAACTATCTACATATAAAGAGAAATCTCATTGTGTCATTTTGATTATAGGAGGAAATTTCTCAACTATTACTTGTTTATAATATCTTCAAATTTAAAAAGTTTCTCTTCTTTTACAATGTTTTTTTTCAGAGGCTAAGGTTTTAGTTATTATGAACTTCTTTTATATTTTAATTTATTTATATTTTAATTTATTTAGTTATTATGAACTTCTTTTAAATTTTAATTTATATATATATAAAACTAATATACCTAAGTTTCATTTTCTTTTTTTTTCTTTTTATTAAGAGATTTTCTATTTGTTTTACATATCAACCACGGATTCCCCTGTCCTCCCTCCTCCCACCCCCCAGCCTTCTCCCGCAACCTACCCCTCATTTCCCACCTCCTCCAAGGCAAGGTCTCCCCTGGGGAGTCAGAAGAGCCTGGTACATTCAGTTGAGGCAGGTCCAATCCCCTCCTCCCTGCACCAAGGCTGAGCAAAGTGTCTCAGCATAGGCCCTAGGTTCCAAAAAGCCAGCTCATGCACTAAGGACAGGTCCCGGTCTCACTGCCGGGGGCCCCCTAAACAGTTCAAGCTAAACAGCTGTCTCACTCATTCCTATATAACTAATACACCTAAGTTTCATTTTCTTAAAAAATTTACATTAGGTGTATGAGTGTTTTCCTGAATGTATGTCTGCATACCATGTGTGTGCCTGGTGCCAGTAGAGACCAGAAGAGGGTATTGAATACCCTAGAACTGGAATTACAAATGGTTGTGAGGTACCACGTGGGTCCAGGGACTCAAACTCAGGTCTTCTGGAAGAGCAGCCAGTGCTCTTAACCATGGAGCCATCTCTCCAGCCCTTGTTTTGTATTCTTAATAACTTACCATTATCAGTTGATCTTCCCTTAGGGTGTTTGCAGATGCATTCATTTCACAGTAATGTGACCATGTACCGGTCAGAAACAACTTAAGCGGGTAAGGTTTATTCTGGCTCATGAATTCAGAGAGATTTCCATTCTTCATGGCAGCGAAGACTTGGTGGGACGAGCCTAGTCCTTGAGGGTGGGGTGCAAAGATGATGCAGTTGCTTATTTATTTACTAGCTGACAGGAAGTAGAGAAAGATAAACCAGAATTAGAGAGAAGTAGAGCCTTCAAGGCCACTCTGATGATCCTTTAGGTCCCATGTCCCATACGCTCTACCATCTTCCAAAGCAGTATTACCAGCTAAGGATTAAATTTATAAACAAACAAACCCCTGAGAGATGTTCTGTATTCAAACTCTAAGAGTAGATGAGGATGAACATCCTTGTAACTCTTAAATTGGTCATATGCTGTTTCACATCTGATGTTCATGAGCGTAGAAGTTTTTTGGTAAACCACAGAGCATCAGTAACAGTGGCCTCATTACTGGCTCCATATCCAAGAACTCATTATAATTCTCACAGTAAACGAAAGAGGCCTGTAAAGAAAGGCAAGAGGATAGGGCAAGTAGATTCTCTACTTTTAGTGATGCCTAGTAAAGCTGAAGAGGGTTGTGATGGTTAACTTTGATTGTCAACTTGACTGGAAAACTTTAAGAAAATATTTTATTATGACACTGAGATCATGATATTAGAAGTAAACTAAATCTATTTAAGATGACATTTTATATTGATTTGTTTCAGTCATAACTTATGCATATTTCCTTTTACATTTATATCTTTCAAAAACAGCTATCACAACCGTTTCTGTCTTTCCTCTGTGTTTCTTATATAACCTCATTAAAAATAGACATCTCACTGTAGTAATGTTTACTGTCAAATATTATCTAATTTTTTCTAAGTTTATAACTATTATTAACACATTAATCTTTGAATATCATCATTTAGCCAAGGTAAAAACTCAATTCTAGTTATTTGTACATGTTGGCTTTTCTATGTGAATAATCATATCATTTAAAAAATAATCATATCTTTTAATTGTGACAATTTAATTTCTTTCCATATTCATAATTTTTTTGACAGTGGTCAGAACCTGTAATAGAACATGTAATCAAGCGGTAATCAATTAGTGTCTTCAATGTCCCACCACTGATGTGATAATTTTTGCTGTCTTTCCTTTGTACATATCTTTTAACAGATAAAGAAAACCATGTTCTTTATCCCTCTTTTATGTAGAATGCTATTTAATTTTGTTTGAAAGTGTTTTGTATTATTTCAACCACTTTTTTCACTTTAATAATCTGACCACATAAATTTTTTCATTTAACCTTAAAATATAGTGATTTACATTTACAAATTTTGATGTTAAATCTCCTTTGACTTCTTTATTTTTAATTAATTTTCTCTTACATTTGAATCAGTACATTTTATCTTAAAAAATACTTCAATTGACAGACATGAAAACTCTCTGTTATCACCTTGTCTTAGTGTTTCTATTGCTGTGAAAACAAACACCATGACCCAAAACAATTTGGGGACGACTTCTTTATTTTTATCATGTTCATTTTGTCTTACCCTTCAAGGTAATAGTCCATCACTGAAAGATGTCAGGATAGGAACCTGGAGGCAGGAGCTGATGCAGAAGCCAAGGGGAGAGGTGCTGCTTACTAGCTTGCTCCCCATGGCTTGCTCAGCCCACTCTTTTATACACCCAATGGTCACCTGTCCAAGACTACAGCTACAATAGGTTGGGCCCTCCACATCAATCATTAAATAAGAAAATGCCTCACAGGCTTGCTTACAGGCTGATCTTCTGGAGGCATTTTGTCAAGTGACTATCTGTTTTTTTCAGACAACTATAGTTTGTGTTATGATGACATAAAGTAACTAACACACACACACTCTAGTTTGTTAAGATGACATACAACCAACCAAAACACACATAGAGCATAATGTTTGAACCAGATGTACCTTGTGGACTGACTAAACTGAGCTCACTAACATTCAGTGCCTCTCATGCTTACCATTATTTTTTTTGTGAGTTGAGAAAACACAAATTTCAAGTTACTAACTATAGTTACTGAATTATAAAGTAGATTCCTTATGCTTCATATTTTTCCAGAAATCCATTCTCTGACCAGCATTGTCCCATTCTATCTCCAGTTCCTTGTCACTACCATTACTTTATCTGATTACATGAGCTCATCTTTTGTAGACTCCATATCAAATCATGTCATCTGACATTTGTCTTCTGTGCTTGGCTTCTTATGCACAAAATAATGCCCCCTGACCTTGGCTATATTGTCCCAAATGACAGAATTCCCTTCATCTTTGCTGTGGGATGTCTTTCTGTACACTATGAATATGTGCTGCTCTAATTGGTTGATAAATAAAGCTGTTTGGCCAATGGTGAGGCAGAATAAGGTTAGGTGGAACATTCAAAATGAGACAGGAGAAGAAAGGAGAGTAAGAGGAGACACCAGCCTGCTGCCCAAGGAGCAAGAAGGTGCCAGCAGACCAGTAACACCACAGCCACATGGCAACATATAGAATAATAGAAATGGGTTAAGTTATAAGAGCTAGCTACCAAGAAGCCTGACCCATAGGCCATACAGTTTGTAAATAATATAAGCCCCTGTGTGTTTACTTGGGACCAAGAGGCTGTGGGATGTGGGTGGGAGAGATTCATCCTGACATGACTAGGCAGGACCAGAGAAGCTTCTTGCTACACATCTTAAAGGAGGAACCATATCCCATTGTACATACATGCTACATTGTCTTCACCTGCACAGCTGGAAGCTTGATTCTACACTTGGACACTTGTGCATAGTTCTGCAATAAACCTGGGGATGCAGTTGGCTCTCTGATACACTGATTTAGTTTTCACAGTGGGACTGCAACTGGATTGCTAGCATTTTCTCTAGGATTTTAAACTGATGCTTAAACCTGCAATTGGCCTATATTTGAAGCAACTGTGTGTTTTGGAATATATATATATTTACACTATGAAGATGTGTCTTTGCCAAGTTGCCTTCTGATTGGTTTAATAAAGAGCTGAATTGTCAATAGCTCAGCAGGTAGAGGCTAGGTGGGTCCTCTGGGGACAGAAAAGACTCTAGGAAGAAGAAAGGCAGAGTTGCCAGCCAGACACAGAAGGAAACAGGAGGTACAAGATGGAAGAGAGGTAATGTCATGTGGAAGAATGTACATTAATATAAATGGGTTAATTTAAGTTACAAGAGCTAGTTGAGACAAACCTAAGCTAAAGGCCAACCTTTCATAATTAATGTGTCTTCATGTCGTTGATTGGGAGCTGGTGGTACAGAAAAAAGACTCATTACAAATGGTGCCCAAATGTTGCAAGATATTTGATTACACTGTATAAAGATATGTCACTGTGATTGGTTAAATGAAAAGCTAAATGGCCAATAGCTAGGCAGGAGGTACAGCAGGGACTCCTGGACAGAGAGAGCTCTGGGAAAAAGAAAGGCGAAGTCTCCAGCCAGATGCAGAGGAAATATGATGGGCAAAATGGAGATGAGGAAACAAATGCATGTAAGAGTGTAGATTTAAAAATATGGGTTAGCTTAAGTTATGAGAGTTGTTAGAAACAAACCTAAGCTATGACTGAGCTTCCACAATTAATAAAAATTCTCTGTGTTGTTTTAATTTTTGTGAGCTGGTGGCCCAAAGGAAAGTCTGACTACATGTAAGTGTGTGTGTGTGTGTGTGTGTGTGTGTGTGTGAAAGGTGAACTTAAACTAAAAGCACAGAAAGTGATCCATTCTTTCCTGGTTTCAGATGGATTTTGTAAACGATTGAACTTTGCAGCAGACTGTACTTTCCAAAAATGATCAGAGCAGTTTCAATACCACTTCTGCCAGAATATCATTTTACCTATCTTCAAGAAGTGACATTTATTTCAATTTCCCTTAAAACTTGATGGAACTGTGGTTGTGTGACTAAGGACTGAGGTGTCAACTGACTTTTGTCTGACTAGCTCTCTGGGGATGCTTACTTCTGGGCCTTCGCCACCGTGTTGTGGAGAAGTCTAAGCCTCATGAAGGAGTCACAGCAGGTGTTCTAGCTGACAGTTGCCCCCCACCAAAGTCTCACTTCAGTCAGCCAGATGTGTGAGTGTCTGAGCTTTTGGAAGGTTCTTGGCTTCCTGCTAACTTTGAGAGTTCCAAGTGATGAATAGTGAGTGCGGAGAGGAGCTGTCCCCACAGAGCTCTGCTCCAACCAGAGAGCTGGAGCAACATAGACGCTGCTATTTTAAACCACAGCTTCTGGCATGGTTCATTCCTCAGCATTAAATAATTCATAATTCAAAACCTGTTTTGTTAATATTCCTCCTCAGAAAGGATTTGGTTGTTCATAGTTTTGCTCAAACTTTTGTATTTTTAAAAGGTTTTTAAAAGTTTTGTTTATAAAAAAAATTACCATTGAGTGCATGCTTACATTTGATTACCCTTTTATTTTAACCAAAACATACTTAATGTAAGAGGATAATAACTTTAATTCTTGCTGCCAGATCCATTTACATTTTGCTGTGGTTACAGATGTTCTTGGGATTGCTTCTCATGATTCCTGTTCTGCTTTCATTTGCTTCTCTTCTGTTAGTTGGATTTTTTTCTTTTGAATTCTCCCTACTCTGTCATTCTGGTCTTACTGGTTATAAAATCTCAGCAGCCATAATTAGCAATTAAAAAAATCTGAAGATAGCCAGTCTCCTAAAAAGTATTCTAAAGAATACCGGGCTGTAAGTAATCTGACTCTGATGAGTCCCCTTCAAAAAAATAACTGTTATGCTTCTCAGCAAAACATTGGGTAACTTTGGGTGGTGATAGGAATATTCTATATCTATTTCCTTATCCATATGTTGCTATTTATGATGGAAGAACAGACATGTGGCCAGTGTGACCTGAAAACAGAAAACTTTAGTTAATTTTACTTAAATTTAAATACCATCTTTTGGAGAGTAGACACTGTACAGTGTACAATACAGTGTAAGGCTTGAAGTTTTGTTTGTTTTTGTATACATTTAATCAGTTGCTTCACCAACATTCCTGGTTGTATTTCAGAAATTTCTAGAAACCTCTTGCCTTTTAGAATGTATCATGAAGGTCTATATGTGGTTAACTTTGATGAGGCTTTTGAAAAATAAATTTTTAAATATTTCTTTGTGTATGGGGGTGGGGTATGTGTGTTTGGGAAGGTGCATGTTCCCTGGTGTGTGTGCATGCAGAGGCCACAGGAAGACATTAGATGGCTTATTCTCTCACTCAGTGCGTCTCTCTGCGTGTACCCGAGGTTCTCGCTGAATCTCAAACTCACCATTGTGAACGGACTGGATGGCCAGCAAGCTCCTACAATCTATCCTTCTCTGCCCCACCAATGCTGGGGTCCAGTTCTTCTGTGCTGGAGATTTCAGCTTGGCTCTTCATGCTTACATAGCAAGCATCCTCACCCACTAGGCCATCTCCCAGTCCTAAACAACAAAATTTTAAGTGAATTCCTCCTTTATTCAACTTATTAGGACTCTTGGCTTCCAGAGAAGCAGCTGAAAACCTGTTTTCAGACCACATCAGCCCCATTGAAGGGCTCTGGTTTTCTCTGTGCTGTTTTGGACACATTATCTTTGACTTTCTAAAGTTTTTTTCATGCTTTACAATTAGAGTTGTCCTTGTATGTCAGGTTTCTTTACAAAATACTTGTAAAAAATAACATAAGGATTTTTTTGGTGGAAAGAGGAAGAGAAATACAAGGATGCAGGAAGTAGTGAGGCCTCAAGATAAAGCTCCGATGGCATACTCCCAGTGACCTACATCCTCCAGCCAGGAAGTACATTTTGCCACTTCCCAATGATGCCATCATGGTATGACTCCATACACCATACTAGAGCCTTCACAATATGGTAGTTTAGGGAAGTTTCATCACAGACAGGCCCGGGGATGTAGGTTGTGAATGTCCTAGGCCTTCCTTAATCCAGTCCAGTGGACAGTGAAGACCGCCATGTTGTGCTTGATCTGCTTGCTCTGGACTGTGCATTCTCTGCCTCTGGATTGTCTCCATCAGAAGTCCGAATGCAATTCTCAGTCCAATTCTTGACCTTCCACGACTGTCTCCTTTCCATTCTCTTGGTGCTGTTTTTAAGGGTTATTGTGTTAGATGTAAGTTTGAGCTAATCGTTTCATTCTGTCTTCTGTAACCTGTGACCGCTCTCTTTTCCTCGTCTCCAGGTGTTACAAAGCCTTCAGATCTTATTGTCTAGCTTTTGTTTCTCTGGCTGTGTCAAATCTATTGCTCAGTGTAGCCACTGAGTGCTTCATTTCAGTGAGCCTGTTTTTACCTCCAATGTTTGATCTTTTAAATATCAGCGACTTCCCATTTTTTAAGTATTTGATTTTTATTGATTGTTACTGGGATTTTAAAATTCCTTAGATATTTCAGAATGGGATCTTCTTCTGTTTTCTATCAGATAATTATAGTACTTTCAATCTGGGAGTCTGATTTTTTTTCACTGTCCTTGGTGGTTCTCTTTCAAGGCGATCTATTAATTAATTGTTGGATGATTTAAAAATGTTGTGTATTTGCTTTACTTTAGTTATACTTAATCTCTGTTAGTTCTGAAGGCTTGATATAGTCTCTCTGCTACATATGGTTTGCCACAGAGACAAAAATCTATAAACATCTTTTTTCCTGAGTACAGTCCTGCCTTAACTTGGGGAATTCTGGCCTTAAAGAATTATCTACCTAGATGTTTCTTGAACCCAAGACTGTTGTTAGAACTGGGAATCTTGATACTTATTTTAGTTTACTGGAATTACTCAGGATTTAGCATGCCATGTTGTTTCTTCTTTCTCTGTTTGTCCACTTCTTCCTTTTGCCCCTGAACGTCTTTGTTTTTCTTCATCTTTGGAAGTTTCTTACAACCCGTTCTGTCCCAAATACTACTTTAAAGAATGTTTGGAGAAGTTATAGAGGGTCAGGTTGCATTATGAGAGCTGGACCATTTGGAACTTGACCCGTCCAGCAGGTCCAGTTATTCGTGGGTCTCGAGCTCTG
>CABHPH010117676.1:0-49382 GCA_902168325.1 Peromyscus nudipes | reverse complement strand
TATATATATATATATATATATATATATATATATATAGCCTGGGGACCCTAGGATGACTATGGCTTATAATAAGTTTTGGTTTTACTCAATTACTGAGCAAGCCTCAATGAAACATTTCACTATTAAGATAAGAATTTATACTGTATCAAGCTGATAATAGAATAATTAATGAGGTTTGCAGGCAAATGGATGGATCTAGAAAAAATCATCCTGAGTGAGGGTAACCCAGACTCAGAAAGACAAACATGGTATGTACTTACTCATAGGTGGATACTAGATGTAAAACAAAGGATGACTAGACTGCTATTCACAACTCCAGGGAGGCTACCTGGTAAAGAGGATCCTAAGAAAGACACAGGGATCGCCCAACGACAGAGAAATGGATGAGACCTATATGAGCAAACTGGACGTGAGGGGGGGTAATGGAGGGCAAGGTTTGAGGGAAAGAGAGCTTAGGGGAGTGGGAGATCCCAGCTGGACCAAGAACAGAGAGGGAGAACAAGGAACGAGAGACCATGATAAATGAAGACCCCATGGGAATAGGAAGAAACAAAGTGCTAGAGAGGTCCCCGGAAATCCACAAAGATACCTCCACAATAGACTACTGGCAATGGTCGAGAGAAAGCCCGAACTGACCTACTCTGGTGATAGGATGGCCAAACACCCTAACTGTCTTGCTAGAAATCTCATCCAATGACTGATGTAAGTGGATGCAGATATCCACGGCCAGGCCCCAGGTGGAGCTCAGGGAATCTAATCGGTGAGAAAAAGGAGGGATTGTATGAGCGAGAGTTGTTGAGACCATAACTGGAAAAAGCACAGGGACAAATAGCCAAACTAGTGGAAACACATGAACTATGAACCAATAGCTGAGGAGCCCCCAACTGGACCAGGCCCTCTGGATAAGTGAGACAGTTGTTTAGTTTGAACTGTTTGGGAGCCCCCCTGGCAGTGGGACCGAAACCTGTCCTTAGTGCATGAGCTGGCTGTTTGGAGCCTGGGGTCTATGCTGGGACACTTTGCTCAGCCTGGGTGAAGGGAGGAGGGGACTGGACCTGCCTAGACTGAATCTACCAGGCTGGGCTGAATCCCCAAGGGAGTCCTACCCCTGGAGATGAGAATGGGGGGGACAGGAGAAGGGAGGTCAGGGGAGTCCGTGGCTGATATGTAAAATTAAATTAAATTATAAAATAAAATAAACTATAGAATATGAAATTTTAAATGTTTTGTCAAAATATGGCTTTTCATGACAGTGAGACCTGTATGTTCCTGGCAGCACCAATCTACTTCATCAAAGGATGATAGACATTGAAAAAACTCCATATGGAGTTTGCCCTCAAAGTGGTAACGCTAGCCATTTAGGCAAGAAACTGTTCTTGCCTTCACCGCTGACAGTATGCTGTACAGACTGGACAAGCAAGTCACAGGAAAAAGACTTGAACTTTATCAAGACAAGGCAAGTTCAGTCCTTTGAGATTCCTGTTTCACAGGAGTGTCAGGCAGATATTTTGCAGGACACAGAAGAAAGCAACTGATGAACTTTGCCAATACAAGGAGAGTCCTTCAAATTTCCTGCTTCACTGAAATGTCTGCCAGATATTCTAGCCCTGTATGCCAAAGACGGATGCCCCAATATTGCAGGGGAACTTTTGGTGACTGTCCAGGCAGCCAGATGTCTCTGTTGTTAGATAATATTAAATATTTTTGGGGTCTCTGATGGAGTTAAAGAATTAGAGTTATAGTTTTCCTTATTAAGATAGAAAGTAAATTAGGATAAAACTTTGGAATCACTAAGATAAGGTAGATAATGATATATTTTCTCTGAATTTGCTAAATACAAATAGACTAAATATTATAAATATAATTCTTACTTGATAATTGCTTTTGTTGTATATAGCTTTACTGTGTTACAGTTAAAACTTTTCATTTTTATTTAGACAAAAAAGGGGGGAATGTGTAATCTTAGTTTACGATGTATTACATTTGTTTATGCTATAGAATATTTGTTTAATGATGCAATGATGTGTTGCAATTTTTATGTTACATTTTTCTAACTCTGTGAAGCTGTGTAACTTTGCCTTTCTAAAACACCCAGTTGGTCTAATAAAGAGCTGAACAGCCAATAGCTAGGCAAGAGAGAGAAATGGGTGGGGCTGCCAGGCAGAGAGAATGAATAAGAGAAGAATGGGAGAACTGAGAAAAGAAGGAGAGGTGGATGCCAGGGCCAGCTACCCAGCCACACAGTCAGTCATGGGGTAAGAAGTAAAGAAGATATATAGAGGAAAGAAAGTTAAATAGCCCTAAGGCAAAATGTAGTTAAAGAAAAGCAGGATAATTGAAGTTAGAAAAGCTGGCTAGAAATAACCAAGCTAAGGAAGTGTATTGATAAGTAACAATAAGTCTCTCGTATTTATTTGGGAGCTGGAGGTGGGTCCCCAAAGAGTAAAAAAATGAACCAGCAATATAACAGCATAATCCAATCATGTCTGCTTTTAAATTCTTCTCCTTATAATGGGAAGTTATCTTGTGTTAATGTATCTTGGAAATCTGATCGCTCAGTTTTTAATTTTACAGTGGTTCACAGTTGAGATGTCCTTGAGTCTCAGATAAGACCTTGAAAATATACTATTGACTAATGATAGAAGTGTTAAGACTTTGGAATGTCTAATCATGAGAGAGAAATCAGCCTTTGAGAACCAGGAGCAAAGTGTTATGGTTTGGATGTGTCTTCAAAGGTCAATTCTTAGATGCTTAATTCCAAACACTATTAGGAGTGGAACTATATCTATTGGCAATTAAAAGAGGCCATGAATTTAAAAAAGCACAAGGAGGATACATGGGAGGGTGTGGAGGAAGAACAGAGGAAGATATCATGATGAAATGATCTAATTATATTTTACTCTCAAAAAACTTTAGAAAACTGAAAATAGAAGATCCCACTCTATGAACGTTAAATCATTGGAGAAAAGCACTTGGAGTGCATAATGGGACTTCATGTTAACCTTTTATGCCTTCTTTTGTTTATTCTTATGAAATACAGCTGCTGCTTCTACATTTACAACATGTCTGCTGCTTTTTGTCAGAGTCCCAAAAAATCACTAAACCAAATAACCATGCATTAAATCATCCAAAAGTGTCAGCAGAGAGATCCTGTGTAAGTCAGAATTTTCCAGAGAACAGAACTTAAAGAATATACATGCATATACATATATATGTATGTGAGTAAATGCACACATACACATATAAAAAAAATTTCATTATATATTATATCATAATATATATAGTATATAGTATATAATATACACATATAATATATTATATATAATAAAATTTTTAGCTTTAATGTACACACACATAATTTTTTTAATTATGCCTCACAAATTTGCTGGTGCAAATTCAACATCTCTAAATGAGGAAACTTCTCATAATTTTTAATCAGCTCTTAATATTTTCACCATCTGCTTGAAATGGTATAATACCACACCAAAAATACATACTTTGATCAATATAGGTAAAACTATGGCTCTTATCAAGGACTCTGAGCAAATATTTAACTTAGAAATGCTACAAATAGCTTGTTTTCCTAACAAAAAAATATGACGTACATATTTGGAGATAATTTAAGTCATGAGTGCTGCTGTAAGGTATAAAGATTAGCCTTATAATACATTCTCACCATATCTGCTTTTAAAAAATACCATGCTTAAAATGTAATAACACTTTATTCTTGTGTATATGTGTCATCCCTACTGCATCATCTGATAAATTCAAGTTTACATCATTCAAAAATAAGTATACATGTTTAGTATCTTCCTCATATTTTGTATTAACTAACCAAAAACTCTTTAGCTTGGCTCATATCATCAAATCCATCTGCTAGTAGATTCTCCCACTCATTATGCATCTTCCAGCCATTGAACAATACTCCCTCTGGTCAGGATGCCACATGGTGTGTGACATCTCCAAATATTCTCCACTGTCTCACATTTTTTTCAGAACTTAGACAAATGACTCAATTTGACATTTCAGATCTATCTGGCGGAGTAAAAAGAACTGGCAGTGTGAAGTATTCTAACTACTGAATGAGGTATTTTCCCAAAATAGCAGTGATGAATTTGTTCACATTAGATTAAGATAGTCATGATTTTTTTCTAAGGAATACCAAGTGAATTGGAAGCAAACATTCATTCATACTCAATGATCTTTCTGAATTAACATGAGAGCCATTTTGAATGGCATCTATGAGTAAATGTATTAAATGAAAATAATAATTGAAAATTATTAAGTTAGGCATAGTGATATTTACCTGGAATTCCAACATTTGAAAGGTAGGGGTGGAAGGATCAACACAAGGTCCAGGCTAAACCCTGTATACATAGTAAGATGCTGCTCAAAGAAACAAAAACAAACAACAAAAAAGCTCATTCAAAATATAGTGTTAATATTACTGGAAGACAAGACATAGGAAAAATGAACATTGAACATTGCGATAGGTGGGATGTGAAAGAATCTCAGCCCTCTAATCATTTCTTGGGTTGTGGGCAGTTGTAGCTGGAGTTTTCTCTCCAGGTCCCGCCAAGCCCCGGCAGTCTGATAGTCCACTTATAAAATAAACATACAGACGCTTATATTATTTAAACTGTTTGGCCTAATGGCTCAGGCTTCTTGCTAGCTGTTCTTTATGTCTTAAATTAACCCATTTCTATTAGTCTATAAGTTGCCACTTGGCTCATGGCTTACCGGTACCTTACATCTCACTTGTCATGGCGGCGGCTGGCAGCATCTCTGACTCATTCTTTCTGTTCCCAGAATTCTCTTCTCTGCTTGTCCCACCTATACTTCCTGCCTGGCTACTGGCCAATCAGCATTTTATTTATACAGAGTGATATCCATAGCACTTCCCCTTTTTTCTCATTCTTTTTTGAATTTCTGAGTGTTTATTCATCTGAAAAAAAAAGAAATAAAACTTATGCCATGGCATTGTGGCAAGAATTAACTTGGCATGCTGTGCTACATTTAGTCTCTCAAATTTTCGTTTGTTTAAATTATTTTTCTACAAATTCAACTACGAATGTATGAATGTAAGTGTCTATTGTTAAGTGAATGTTTCCTACTACCCTGGAGACAGAGCTCTCATTAGTAAGCAAAGAAGTTTCAATTTCTTTTTAAACAAAATTTGATCATTTCAATGGAGTTTAGGTTTAAAAAATTGAACATTCTACCACTACCATAAAACCTTTATATATTGACAGTGTTCCAATTTGGAGACAATAATACTTATGACTCAAATTAATATTTGTTTCTAAATTCTGGTCGATAGAAGAGAAGAACTGGTAGATGGAAGGGAGGAAGGTGAGTGAGACATCATCCATAGTCATAAAATATAGCACAGAGAGGTATAGATTTTAAAATCAGAATGATACCAGAGTTATTTGCAATGGGAATTTTTTTAAATGGCATTCATTATTCTAATACCATGTAAAGCAACTAATGTGTCTGTGACAAAGTAACTGTCATCCAATTGCAACTAATTTATTACTGAATTAAATACTGAATAATTATAAATCATCTACTAATATTAAATAAGTCTCTTCTAATCAAATGGCTAAAGCAAAATAGCCTACAAAATTTGATTTTATATTATGCTAAGGATCAGATTCCAGATATATAGAAGGCTGAATGCGTTACTTTCATGAAATAATTTATCAAATAATACCTTAGGTTGGTAAATAATAAACATAAATCAGCATAATTAAAATGAATATAAAGAATGCCTACCTGTAGTCATATAAATCTATATTTATATGTATGTGGACAGAATACTGTACTATATTAATATGTATTATTTTCATTTATTTATTCACAGAAACTCTTTGGTGTAACATATATAATCTTACAAGTGAATTTTGACTTAAAATGCTAAGTAAACAAATATCATTTTTCACTTCCCTTGATTTTATCTATCAAAGCTACAACATTGAAGTTGATTACTAGAAAAAGAAGACATTAGTTTGAGAATGAGAGATACAAAAGGAAGAAAGAAATGGTGACAATATATACAAACTGTTCCACTCAAGTCAAGCTTCTCTATGTGTACCATCAACACCTGCTCTGTAATTCTTTACATAGTACCTGAATGATTTACTTCATTGTGTGGAAGTATTAAACACTGTCAGAGACTAGTCAAAACATACTGCTTTCTTGAAATTTTTTAGATAAGATCTGTTGCACTAAAAGCGTAAAAATATTTTTTAAATGAGGAAGATTTTAAGGGAAGAGAGTACTTTTGGGGGCTTTAGATAGAACAACTATTAAGTGTACATACTCTTAGTACTGAGGATTGGGATCAGTTCTAGTCCCTAGCACCCACTGTCAGCTGTTAGCAATTTTCTGTTCACATCTTCATGGCAATCTTACTCCTCTGGCCTTCATGAGCATCTGTAGTAATATGCACATACCTATTCATAGACCACACACATACACATAATTTAAAATCTTATAAATCTTTTCATTAACTATTCTGTTTCAAATTGACTGTAATAGGTATGTACATAAACTTGCTTTTAAAATACCACCATATATACAAAAATGAATAAACTGATATAGCATAAAACTTCCTACAAAATACTTATGATTATATTTACACACAAATAATACTCTTAGCCTTGATCAGAGAAACATCCCATTTACAATGAATGGTGATGAAGGCAGAGACTCAAGGCTGATTAAACTGCTGATAATAAGTGACAGTTGACTTCTCAGCCATATTTAAGACATTTGAGTTGTTCCTTTCTGAGATTCAGGAGCCATTGTTGAAGACAGGGACGGAAGATATGGAAAAGAGCTGTGAAATGCCATCTCCAGTTAACACTGACATTTCCTACACTGGATCTATATAAGAATAAGTCAGTAAACAATCAGGCATAGTTGGGGTCACATTCAAAGAGCCTTACCCTCATATTTAAACTACTGACCTACTCACTACAGATAGATTCTGGGAGAGGCAGATTTACTGCTTTCAGTTGTATTCTCACTGGTGAGCAACATCAGATTCTAATGAATAACTCCAAAAAGTAGGTCACAAAAATGATCCACTTAAACTTAGTGAATCAAAAAGACAAATAAATATATATGAATCTGGGAAATTCTTTCAGGGAGTGAGGTGATTGATTTTTAGGGATGGGGTGGTGTTGTGGAATATTACTTTAACCAGGCAAATATTTGTTACATTTGTTTACATTTTGTAATATTACTTGAACTATGTAAAGAGATGTGTTACATTTGTTTATGTTGCATTTGTTTAATGATGTAAAAGCGTGTTGCTTTTGTTTATGTTGTATTTGTTTATAGTTATCTAAAGATGTGCTGCTGTTTCACCTTGTCTGCCTAAGGGACCTATTTGATCTAATAAAATGCTGAACAGCCAATAACTAGATAGTAGGTGGATAGGCAGATTGGTGAGCAGAGAGAATAAATAGGAAGAATCTAGACTTGGGGAAGAAGAGAGAAGAGAATGAGGGAGAAAAAAAGGGGCCAGCCAGGCAGCCACCAACCATCCAGACACAGAGCAAGAAGTGAAAATAGGGATACGCAGAATAAAAGATTAAAAAGAAAGCCAAGGCAAAATGTAGATGAAGAGAAATGGGTTAATTTAGGTTACAAGAGCTAATGGGACAAGCATAAGATAAGGCGGAGCATTCTAAACTAATAAGAAGTCTCCATGTCATGATATGGGAGCTGGTTGGTGGCCCAAAAGAAAGCCTGGTACAGGATGGAAAGAAGAGAGGATGAAGAAAGAACATCAGAATGGATTATGTAATCTGTGAAATTATCAATATTAACTAATAATATATTTGATTATTATGAGACATTTTATAAACAATATATATTTTCATTCAATAAATATATATGTTGAGGCCCCATGAGATTTTCCCAATCCATATTAATATGTCAACTGATGTTGTCATGGTTCAGGTATTATTTAGGCAGCCATATTGTTGAGATTTCTTGGCAGTTACTTCTGTGTTGTATCTAGAACACATAATCTGATATCAGACTCTCTTGTCTGCTGGGTCTTATAATCTTTGAGAAGAGAAATAGTTTTCCCATGGCATACCCCTACTTGGCTGGATACAGTATAAAAAAGATGATGAATTTGAGAGGGAGTAGGGAGGAGAGCTTGGGAGTGGTTGGTAGGAAGAAAGGGAAGGGGAAAATGTTGTAATTACATTTTAGTGAAAAATACAACATATTCAGAATGCATGATGCTTACCTACTAAATGTCAAACACTACTGCTGTAATAGGAAGGAAAGAGTGAAAAAGATTTCATAAACTCAGATCCCATGGAATTTGTAAAGTGATTTTATCTACATTGAAACCCACAGAAAAGACAAAGTTAAATTTAGTGTAATTTCAAGGCAATTCTGTTTTCTAATTTTCTAAATAATAAACCTCAGAATCTGGGGAAAATAGGTTTCCAGTCGACTACTTACATGTTTAGCAGCATTCTCTGAGTACTTTACTGTTCTTTTATATTCAGTCTCTTTTCACCAATAAATCTGCTGTGAATGTACAAGTATGACCATAAATAACATGCTATGGCTTGTATTTGTATTCTGACATCCAAAATATTGAGAGGGAACTATTTAAACCATGTTAGAAGCTTGCCTGATGACTCAGAGGGTAAAGGTGCTTGCTGCCAAGTCTTATAGCTTAACAACACAAACACACACACACACATAAACACACATACACACATTGACAAATAAGGTAAAAAGAGAAACATGTTCAGTGACTTCTGAACATTATATATATATATATATATATATGAGTAAGTAGATCTCTTTTCACTTATCACTCACTATGAACAGGGATTTTTAAACCATTTTGATGTTTATTTTCCTAGTGTGGTGATTTGAAATAAAATGCCTCCCAAAGGAAGTGGTACTATTAGGAGGTGTGGCTTCATTGGAGGAAATGTGTCACTATGGAGGTGAGCTTTGAGGTCTCATACATTTTAAGATACCTCCCAGTGTCTCAGACCACTCCCTGTTGCCTGCAAGATATAAGACTCTCAGCTACTTCACCAGCATCATGCCTGTCTCCATGCTGTCATGTCACAACATGATGATAATGGACTGAACCTCTGAGCTGTAAGCAAGGCACTCCAATTAAATGTTTTCATTGTAAGAGTTGCTGTGGTCATGGTGTCCCTTCACAGCACTAGAAACCCTAACTAAGACAGAAGTTGGTACCAGAGACTGGAGTATTGTGATAGGCCTGACCATGTTTTTGTTTGAAGGAATGTAGACCTTGGAAGTGGTGATTAGAAAAGCAGTGGAATACTTTAAATGCTGCTTAATGGGGCATAATGGAGCATGTAAGACAGTGGTGCTGAGTGTGATTTGAACTATGGGTACCTGGATCAAGAGGTTTCAGAAGAGAATAATGTTAGTATGTGGCCTAGAAACCAGTTTTGTGACATTTTGATGAAGAATGTGGCTGCTTTTTGCCCTTGTCTAAAAAGTGCCTGAGGCTAAAGTGAAGAGTTTTGGACTAATTTCTCAGCAGAAGAAATCTCAAAACAGTCTAGGGTAGACTCTGTCACATGGTTATTAATGGTAACTCTAATGAAGATATATAATGAAAAGAAGCAAGCTGTGTAAGGAAAAATATTTGAGGAGAAAAGGAGCACCAGGAAGTGGAATAGAGTTAAATCCTGTGTTCAGGGAGATAAACCGATTAAGAAGTAGAATAAAGGGAGTAGTGACCTCAGGGCAAGATCTCACTCAGCTAAATTTCCTACTCATGAAAAGGAATTAAAGAAAAGCTTAGAGCTAGGTGTGAAGGTGTGTACCTTTAATCCCAGCACTGGGAAGGCAGAGACTGGTGAATCTCTGAGTTTAAGGCTAGCCTCGTCTAGAGATCTAGTTTCAGGACAACCAAGCTTAGGCAGTGAAGAACAAAAATCTGGTGAAGATGTAATTGAATGAGGGGGCCATCCATGTTCTAGCCCCAGTAAGCAGCAGAACATGGCAGTTTTGGCCACGTGGTTCTGGCTTTAGTGGTAAGTACAGAAGTAACAGGTTATAGAATTTGCCTCCATGCCTAAAGAAAGCTGCTGAGGCCAGGTATGTGTCAGGGGTCTCCCTGAATGGAGGTTTAGTAGAGAGGCCATTAGGGGAAGCTATGATATTTAAGGCTGGATTGCCTTGGAGAACCCAAGATGTTAGAGATGCAAGAGTGCTGGGATACCTGCCTAGGAAAGCTGCTTACAGAGAGTGGAACCAGCCCAAGTGAAAAAAGTTTGTTCCAGTCAACAAAGCTGAAAGAGTTGGAGATCCCTAGAGTATTTTAACACTAGACATGGAGTTGCAGAATTTGGTGTTTTGGTCTTGCTTTGGACCAGAATTTCCTCAGTGTACCTTTTTTTGCCCTTCATTTTGGAATGGTAATGTATTTCCTGTGCCATTATTGCTGGGGATCTCCCCTGGAGCTGCCCTCTCCAGACTCTGCCCTCAGAAAGCCCTCCGAGGGTCAGCTCCTTCCCTGAGGTTGCTGAAGACCACACCTACAGGATATTTAAGACCTGGCCATCAGACCTGCCCTGTGCTCTCCCTCTTGCCTTCCAAAGAGTCACCCAGGAGTTGCTTCACTGTTTATTAAATCTGGACTTATTGATTTGGCTTGATTGGTTTATTATATTAGTGGAGGATACCCAATAACTGGGGATTCATTACTTATCAACTATATGTTGGAAGTATGTGATCTGTTTTTTTATTTTGATTTTATAGGGGATTACAGTTAAGAGATTGTGTGAATCTCAGAAGACTTTGAACTTTGGACTTTTAAACATAGTTGAGACTGGTAGACTCATACGGGGACTTTTGAAGTTGGATTAAATGCATTTTTTCCAATATGTATGGCTACAAGCTTTTGGGGACCAGAGAGTGTAATGTGGTGGTTTGAAAGTAAATGGCCTCCAAATAGAATGGCACTATTAGGAGGTGTAGCCTTATTGGAGAAGATGTGATCTCCTTGGAGGAAGTGTGTCACTGTGGAGGTAGGCTTTGAGATCTCTATGCTCAAGATACTGCACAGTGTCTCAGAGTATTTTCTGTTGCTTGCCAGTTGTGGGACTAACAGCTACTTCTCCAACACCATGTCTACCTGCACACAACCATTTACCAACATTGATGATAATGGACTGAACCTCTGAACTGTAAGCAAGCCACCCCAATTAAATGTTTTTATTTTATGAGTTTCTGTGGTCATGGTGTCCCTTCAGAGCAATAGAAACCCAAACTAAGATACTTAGATTCTCCAGAACTGATGACATCTTGATCTGTTCTTATTGAATTATAGATATGTACTTGCTTTTTGATGAAGGCATGTGTCTTAGTTCTAGTTTCTTTTACTGTGAAGAGACGTCATGACCATGGGAACTCTTATAATGGAAAACATTTAATTAAGGCTGGCTTACAGTTCCAGAGGTTTAGTCAATTTTGGTCATGGCTGGAAACATGGAGGCATACAAGCAGACATAGTGCTGGAGAAGGAGCTGAGAGTTCTACATCTGGATCATTAGGCAGCAGAAGCAACTGTGACACTGGACATAGCTTGAGCATAGACGATCTCAAAGCCCATTCCAAGAGTGACACACTTCCTCCAACAAGGCCACATCTACTCAAACAAGGCTATATCTCCTAATAGACCATTTCCCAATGGGGAACATTTTCTTTCAAACCACCACAGCATGTTTATAGCTACATCATAATATACATCATCATGCATATATGTCTATATAGAAGCGCAAGTTTAATTTTTGCTTCCCTAACGATGTGTTCACATCTTATATTTTAGTGTGAGAAACACTAAAAATAAGAAGGCTGCATTTAAAGTTAAACCAATTAAGACTCTTCTAGGAGAATGGAGAGATGGATCAAAGTGCAGTACATAATGCTTTGCTGAGGACCTGTATTCCATTTCCAGTATCCAAATTGAGTGGTGCACAACTTCATCTAACTCTAGTTTCAGGGGTTCTGAAGCCCTCTCCTGGCTTCATCAGGCACTACACAAATGTGTACAAAATCACACTCAGACACATGCACTAATACTCATAATTTTAAAATAAAATTGACAAAATATAAAAACGTATTTAGTTGATTTTTAGTTTTTGAGAGTTTAAATTATGTGTACTGAATGCAGATTATTTCCATAACCACTTCTACCCCTTCCATCACCTCCTTTTTCCCTCAAGTGCTTCTCAAGTATATGACACCTTCTATAATTATTATTCTCTACATATACATAATATATATACCGTATACATACATATACATACATATATATAAATATACATACATCCTAACCAGTCAATCATTTAGTTTGCCTATATATACATGTATTTAGGCACGATCAACATGCCTTCTGAATTTCTGACAAGGTATCTTACTTTCTAGAAACCTAAGGCATGTAAAAATATAGTTCAAAGGTTATTCAGTTTTGTTATGACACATATTTTCTTGACACAACACACTTTTGTTTACATTCAACATGAGTGACCTGAAATTAAAATTAGAAACTATAAAATAAAAATTTCCTCAGGTACCTTAAAAGACTACAGAATCAAATATTCTCTGTATAGTAATATAATTTATTTATCTTTATTCTTGATATAGTTCATGTACACAATTAAGTTCATCTAATAATAATTTTCAGCTTTTGAATGTTAAGACCATGTTTAAGGAAAGTATAAATAATTCTAGATTAATTATGAAAATTTATCACAGAGTATAAAGCAAAGAGTCTTTAAAAATACAGCAAATTAATTAATTATATAATACTGAATCATGTTATCTGTGAATATATATGAATATGTAATACATAATATAGATATAATAATATCCTATATTTATTGGGACATTATGACTGTCCCCTTCTATTCCTTTCATGACTGTCCAATGGGTAGAGTCTTTATTAACTAAATGATCATCTGCTTTTTACTTTCAAATTTTGTAATATTATACATAAATTTATGAGAATAGGTTGATATATTTATAATTTAATAATTTTAGAGAAATTATAATTATAAACCCACCTAAATTAATTGAATAAATTTATATTATAACTAATTTGCAATTATCTTAAAAATTGAGAAGGATGTTAAATATGAGAGATTTAAGTATCTGGTATACTTAGACATTAAGAATATGAAAATTGCCGGGCGTTGGTGGCGCACGCCTTTAATCCCAGCACTTGGGAGGCAGAGCCAGGCAGATCTCTGTGAGTTCCAGGCCAGCCTGGTCTACAGAGTGAGTTCCAGGAAAGGCGCAAAGCTACACAGAGAAACCCTGTCTCGAAAAACCAAAAAAAAAAAAAAAAGAAATGAAAATTATGGCAGAATATCATCAATCAGGCTTCCTCCTGAAGCAAATGAGGGTAGGTGCAGAGAACCACAGCCAGACATTGCTAGGAGAGAGAGTCGAAATTGAAGGTCTCCACTGGGTCCCTCCCCTTGGAGGTTGGGAAACCCTACAGAAGTTGGGGGAGGAAAGGTTGTAGAAATCAAAGAAGATGGAAGACACTAGGAGAACATGGCCCACTGAATCAAATAAGCTTGGTGTTAATGGGCTCACAGAGACTGACACAGCAAGCATGGGACCTGCATAGGTTTTCACCAAGCTCTCTGTGTATATGCTATGACTCTTAACTTAGTGTTTTTGTGGGACTGTTTTGCCTCTCTTGGCACTCCTTTTATCTTATCATGTTGCCTTGTCTAGCCTTGATATGAGGACTTTTGCCTTGTCTTACTGTATCTTGTTTTGCTGTGTTTGCTATTTTATCGCTTGGAGGCCTGCCCTTTTCTGAAGGGAAACAGAGAAGGAGTGGATCTGGGGGGGAAGGGAGGTGGGGAGGAGCTGGGAAGAATGGAGGGAGAAGAAATTGTGGTCAAGATGTATTGAATGAGAAAATTTTTTCAGTAAGTAGAAATATGAAAATTATAACTATTATAAAGAAATATAGTATATAAGATAAAAGAGCAGTGTGTAACCATGTTTTCACAAAGGAATTTATTGGACAGTAATAATGATAAAACTGTTCTGAAGTGATTTTTTTAGAGTCTACTCTTTTATTTATTTTGTTTTAGTTGTAGCAATACATATTTATACATACATCATACATTTTCTCAATATGATATTGTGGTTGTTTCCATCATGTTTTATAAACATAAGACATATTGAATATAACCAGAAATTATATAATACAGTTTTACTGACTCATTTTAAAAGGCTTATAATTAAGGTTTCTGGTACCTTAAACAGTAAGTTGTAACTCTCTGAAAAATACACTTGGATTGAATTCCTCACTCTCCAAAACACCAAACAGAAAGAAACACTATTTGTATATTCACAATTAATTCAAGACTTCCCTGTGTAGCTGGAGTTATCTCCAATCCCGCCCAGACCCACAGCCATTCAGACCCAAATAAACACACAGAGACTTATATTATTTATAAACTGTATGGCCGTGGCAGGCTTCTTGCTATCTAGTTCTTATATCTTAAATTAACCCATTTCTATCAATCTATAAGTTGTCACGTGACTTGTGGCTTATTGGTTCTTTACATCTTACTTCTTGTGGTGGCTGCAACTGGCAGCATCTCCTGACTCGGCCTTCCACTTCCCAGCATTCTCCTCTTTGCCCCGCCTATACTTCCTGCCTGGCTACTGGTCAATCAGCACTTTATTTATTAACCAATCAGAGTAACACATTCACAGCATAAAGATATCCACAGCGTCTCTGTCCATTTTGTCTCTACTCATGAAAAGGGACTGTTGTACATTCTTAGCAAAACAGTACATTAAATGTTCCTATCAAAATATAATAGGCTATCAAATGAGACAAAATTTATAAAAAAAGTCTAAATCAAATCAATAGAATAATTCAAATATTAGCTAAATAGTCAGATGTTTCAGTAAAGAAGCTAGCCTAAATTTCTTTGAATAAAACCACATCTGTTGAAAAGCATTTTCATACTGAGCAGCTTTCTGTCTTTATTTGGAAAGCCCATTAACTCAATTTTAAAAAGCTTCTTCATAAAGTTGGAAATTGTTTATAGACAATGTAAAGAACATACAGAAGAAATTCCTCATTTTTCAATAAGTCAGACATTATCATTTTGTTTTTTCCATACCATGTCTTGGTTTATTTTAAAATATTAGCATATAGCAGTATTTCCAGGATACAAATATGTTTAATTAGATAATTCATATATATTTATGTAGTCATGTTTGCATACACTAAACCAGGCTTTTTTTGTCTTTTTCTTCATAATTTAAAGGCAGTCAAGTAATTAGAATAAATTAACAATCAGTCGAACTTTTGTCCAATGACTCTTAAATACCTTTGTACTGGCTAGTTTTATGCCAAATTGACACAAGTTAAAGTCACAAAATGCTAACTCTTATATGGCTACTCTGACTTCTGATTCTATAATTCTGTGATTTTTGTCTTGGAACATCATATAGTGTGTATCATGTAACACATATTGAGTCTGACTTCTGTTCACCATACTGTTTTTCATTTTGACAGATGATATTATACATATCAGAATTTGATATTTTACATTCCTGGGTAATATTGCACTTTGTGAATATTTTAGGAATTATTTGTTTTATCTTGATGAATACTTCTCTTGTCTTATTCTTGATGGTACAAATATTTTAATTGACAAATAACTACTTTATATATTTATTGGATACAATGTGGAGATTTAGATTTTGTAGTGTGAAATAATTAAAACTGGCTAATTAACAAATCCATTACAAATTTTGTATTGAAAAAATTCAAAATTAATTATTTTATCCAGTTTGAAATGCATACTTATTTTTAGCATAGTTCATCTTCAGTACAACAAATTATTAAAGTTATTCCTCTCTTGTAGCTGAAACTTTGTAATCATCTTCGGATTTCTTCCTTCTTTACTTTCTTAATGATAATTTATTATTTCCATTAATTCAAACACTTTAGAATCTGGTAACCTATTTATCATAAAATTCTTTGGGTTAATCCTGATTATTACAAATATTTCAGGGTTATTAGCATAAACATATTCTGTTAATCTAAAAATTAGTAGGCACCTTAATCACTTCTCTCTTACTATGACAAGATCATGACCAAAGCAACTCATCAGAAAAAAAAAGAGTGTATTTGGAGCTTACATTTTCAGAAGGTTAAAGTTCACAACCATCATGGTTGGGAATATGGCATGAAGTAGGCAGGCCTGGTGCTAAAGCCGTAGCTGAAAGCTCACATCTTGAGACACAATCACAAAGGCAGAGAAAGACAAGACACTGGGAATAGCATGTATTTTGAAAAGTAAAATCCCACCCCCAACTCAAACATTTCCTCCAACAAAGGCACACTCTCAAATCCTTTCCAAAAATGTCTTCTAGTTGGAATCAAGTATTCAAATATATGAGCCTTTGGGGACCATTCTCATTCAAACTACCACAGAAAGCAAGTTAATCTGACACCTTGTCTATTATGAGCATTACTGCATGAATGCAAAATAACATATCTCTTCGACACATTAGTTTCAAAATATTGTATCAAATATTAACTGTATTGTAACCTTCTAAGGAAACAACCTATAGTTTTACATAATGGGAATATTCATTTTTGTTTCCACCAATATAACCAATTGATTATATTGTGCATTTTAATAATAGTATTTCTAACTGGATTTAGAGAATGTCTCATGTGTCAATATTCTGTTTAAATACTTATTTAGGTCCTTAGCCCATTATTTGATTGTGGTTTATTTATGAGTGAATCGTGACTTCTTAGATATCAAGTATTCGTTATTCTATTCTTTCCTATGAAGCTTCCTGTTGTAAATCAATGCCATTTGTTCATTTTTTTTCCTTTGGTAATATTGACAGTTTCCTTGCCCAGAACAACAGCCTAAAACTTTTTCTTTATGTTTTCTTGCCAATAGCTTTCCAGTGTTAAGTTTTATGTTTGTTTACATTTTATGATTATTTTTATATGTAGTAGAATGAAAAATTTCAAATTAATTCTCCTTGTAGATAAAATGCATTCATTCCTATCTTAGATAATATTTGTATTTATTCTTTGAGAATTTAATGCATATATGCAATGGATTTTGGTCATATCATCCCCATTGTCTAATTCTCTAAGTTCCTCCTAACATACCACTTCCAACTTCATGCCTCTTGTTTTTTATGACCCATTGATTCAAATAAGAACTGCCTTTATGTGTGGAGGCATCCACTGGAACAAACTCAACCTACCAAGGACCATACTCTGAAAGAAATCTGATACTTCCTGTTATGGAATATTACTTTAACTATGTAAAAGTGTGTTACATTTTGTTTATACTGCGTTAATTTAATTATGTAAAGGTATGTTGCTTTTGCTTATGCTGCATTTGTTTAATTATGTAAAGATGTATTGCTGTTTTACCTTGCCTGCCTGATTGGTTTAATAAAAAATGGAACAGTCAATAGCGAGGCAGTAGAAGAGTAGATGGAGCTGGCAGGCAGAAAGAATAAGAGGAGGAGGAATCTAGGCTCAGGGAAGAGGAAAGGAGAGAATGAGGGAGACACCTGGTGGGGGGGGGCGGGGCAGAAGCCAGCCAGACACAGAGCATGCTGTGAAAGTATGACATACAGAATGAAAGAGAGGTAAAAAGCCCCAAGGCAGATGAGGAGAAACAGGTTAATTTACGTTATAAGAGCTAGTGGTATAAGCAGAAGATAAGGCTGGACATTCCAAACTAATATTAAAACTCTGTATCATGATTTGGGAGCTGGTTGGTGACCCAAAAGAAAGCCTGCTACAACACCCTCCAACAACAGGCATCTACTGTTCTTCAGCTAGGTTTGGAGACTCATATGCCCTTATCCCTTCTATTCTGGAAAATTTATTGGTTTAACCTTGTGAAAATATTATATATGTAACTGAATCTAATGTGTGTTCATGAGTGCAATGGCCATTTCATTTCCAAAATGCAGTTTCATAGCAGTTCCCTTTAATCTGCAGCCCCTACATTTTTCCCCATGAGTTATGGGGAAGGGTATATACAGATATCCAATTTTGGTCTTAGCACTCAATATTCACATATTCTATGCACTTACACTGCTTTTGGGTCTCTGTAATTAACCTCTGTCTATTCTAAAATAAAGAATCTCTGGTGAGGGGCGAGAGATGCACTTATCTACATGAATAAGGATAAGTATCTAAAATTTAATCCATTTAACAAAACAATTGTAGTAGGTTCTCCAATAGTATTTGGAAGCTTTCCAGCTATTGGGTACTTGGCCTCATTTACAGCACTAGGAATGAGCTTCCAACTATAGTGACACAGATTTTCATGTTGATTTTATTATTGGTTTCTATTGTCTCCTCTAACAGTGGAGACCTTAAGGTTTTCTGTAGATTTATTTATCTATACAGTGTGTTTTCTACTTTCATTTTTTTCTTAAAAAAGACAATAGTTCACACTGGATAAATAATATTTCTTTTAGCATATTTTCTTTTATCATTTGCATTAATTCATACCTAGCTATAATTAATTACATATCTTAGTTATTTCAATAATTCTGCTACATGGGCATATAGACATTTTTGATAGGCTGATTTCATTTTCTTTGATGAGACATTAGATCTATTTTTAGTTTTTAGAGGAAATTCCTTATTGATCTCTACAATGATTCTAAAAATTTACATTTTCACAAAGTATGTATGTCCCATTTTCTCCCCTTTGCAAGTGTTATTTTATCTTTTATTTTATTTTATTTATTTTATTATTTTTTTTTTTTGGTTTTTCGAGACAGGGTTTCTCTGTGTAGCTTTGCGCCTTTCCTGGAACTCATTTGGTAGCCCAGGCTGGCCTCGAACTCACAGAGATCCGCCTGGCTCTGCCTCCCGAGTGCTGGGATTAAAGGCGTGCGCCACCACCGCCCGGCTTATCTTTTATCATAGTCATTTTATTTTATTTATTTTTACTCTTTTATTCTCACATATTTTACATCCTGACTGCAGTTTCCCATCCCTCCCCTCCCCAGTCTCTCTCTCTATACCTCCCCTTGCCTCCAGATTCCCCACTTCTGTCTCCCCTCAGAAAAGAGCAGGCATCCCAGAGACATCAAACACACATAGCATAATGTGCTATAATAATACCAGGTAAATATCATCATATCAAGGCTGGACAAGGCAACCCTGTAGGAGGAAATGGGTCCCACAAGCAGGCAAAAGAGTCAGAGACAGCCCCTGATCCCACTGTTAGAAGTCTCACATGAACACCAAGCTACACAACTGTAATATATATGCAGAGGATGTAGGTCAGACCCCTACAGGCTCCCTGATCTCTGCAAGCCTCCATAAGTCCTGGTCAGTTGATTCTAGGGCCTGTGATCTCTTGGGGTCCCTTTCCCCTCTGGTTCCTCCAAACCGTCCATCCTCCCCTTACTCTGGAGGACTCTCTGAGCTCTGCCTAATGTATGACTGTGGCACTCTGTATCTACTCCCATCAGTTGCTGGATGAAGTCTCTCTGGTCTCTCTGATGAGGATTCTGCTAGGCTTTGGTCCAAGCACACTCTGTAAGCAGGACAAACTGATTCAAAGTTTGAAGGTTTTCCAACTGGGTTGGTGTCCAATTCCCACCACTTAAAGCCTTGCCTGGTTACAGAAGATGGCTGGTTCATACTCTGTGTTCTCCAGTACTGGGTGTCTTTGCTTGAGTTACTCATATAGAATCCATGGAGTTTACATTGTACTAGGTTTCCACTTTACCCTGTAAAGGAAGTTGTTCCACTATTTTCTTCCAGGATTTTCTTTTCCCCCATTCTTGATCTCCCCATTTCCCAACCCCACTAGCCCCCAGTCCACCCTCACAATACCTTCTATTATCCTTTCCCAGGGAGATCCTTGTGTTCTCCCTTAGTTCCTCCCTGTTACTTAGCCTCTCTGGCTTTTCGGACTGTAACATGATTATTGTTTACTTTACAGCTAATATCCACTTAGAATACACACTAATTCACTTATAAGTGAAACACATACATGGTACATTTACACAGTGGGGTATTACTAAACTATTAAAAACAAAGACATCCTGAAATTTGCAGACAAATGGATGTAACTTGAAAAGATCATCTTGAGCAAGGTAACCCAGACCCAGAAATATAATAGTAATTTTAAAAGGAGTAAAATGTTATAATTTTGAGTTAATTTCCACAGATTATTAACTTTATTGTCTATATTTACATGGTTAATACTTATTTGTAAATTTTATCTTCTGAACATTTGGGAAGATTTTGGATGCCTTTTAAGATGCTTCCTGACTCTCCCTTACATACTGGATACTTACATAATGTTTTTATGCCTGGTAGGGTTTAATGAACTAATTGGGTAAATCAAATCTGTTTTTAAATTAGCAAAGTAATTCTTCTTTAAGTTTAGGCATATTATAAAATCTCTCTTGAATTTTTCCATTATGTCTTTAGATTCTTCATCTTCATTATTCTGATTTATTTCTTTTCTTATGGATTCAGTTTTTAATGAAAGTTAATTTTGACTATGTACTGTTTTCTTCACTTACTTTACTTCTTTACCTGTATTTTATCACATATCTTTAAGTTTCTTTAATATTTGTACTATTTTGTGTTCTTTTTCAGGAAACTCATGAATCTTAATATGTGGGCAGTAGTTGTATGATGTTGATTACATAGACTGGATTCTTTGGTATACATGGGGCCTTCAATAGTTATGTGTTTTTGAAGAAACAAATTCCTCATGAAGACTAAAATTTCTTTCAACAAGTTAAAAGAAATAGATAAGCAGACAGACACAATGATTTTTTTGCCTCTGAGACAGAAATCAAGTAGAAGTGGATCCAGGTCATGTGACTGATTTTAAGTAAATAAGATATCTATTGTTAGGGGTATTAAGCTATGCATCTTTTATTTTTTTCTGAATAAAATAGACTGTTTCCACAACTGGGCATCTCTGTGTGGGTTGAGTATCTCAAGACAATAACACAGAAGGACTAGAGACAGGACAGAGCACATCTAGTGTCATAGAATCGATACAATTTTAGCATGTATTGCTGTGTCAATTAATTTTCTTAAGTGATTGATTGGATGACTGCTTTACAACTATGACCAATGCAAAATCTTCCTGCTTGTTTTCAACACGATTCATAATTTTTTAGCTAAGATTAGCAAGGACATCACTACTATTAATTATGCTTTCACAGATTTTGGTGACAGATGTCCTTTCACAAGTGAGGTAAAATATGAATAACGAGTTAGTAATTTATAAGAATGCAAAGTTTCTAGAAGTTGGCATATTATAACAAATTTCCAGTTTCTGATCCTCTACATCACATTTTTGGAACATTTCTTAATATAAACTCATCAATTTCTAGGACTCTGCAGAGGTTATGAAACCTAGACTTCCTGCCTGTGTCAGAGTACCATGATCAATGCCAGTGTCTATGTGAGTTAATATATAGCAAAATAGCAAACTGTGAAAAAGAAACATAAACATGCTGTTTAGTAATGATATTCTGTGAATTCAGTAGGCATAGATGATATACCAGAGTTCTAACCTTATCATAATTCTTAAATAAAAACAGAAGTAAAAATTTTAAAGTTAACATTAACAACAAGAATTAAAATTAAGAATTAAAAAACATGATGTCATATTTGCCTCTTAAAATGGGTTTATCCTCAAACGTTTTTTATCTTAAATTATTATATTGTAACTGTTAAATTGATTTGTAAGAAATATCACTTCAAATATTATAAATCACAGAAACTTATAAGCTTTAGAGAATAGTGGAAATGTTAATTACCAAAACAAAGAAGATATCTCATATGAACCATTTACTTGTTTGAGTTTACTTCTCGTGGTTATAACTATGGAACTGTAGCCTACATATATTCTGATAGAATACCTCGTCTTTTTTTCACGAGACCAGATAAAAATAAGGAGTCAGCTATGAGGAACCATACAGTAACAACATTCATTCTCCTGGGACTAACAGAGGACCCACAAATTCAAAGTCTGCTTTTGATTTTTTTTTAACTCTTAACTAGACAGAAAGTACTTACATCATTTCTAAAGTTTAGAGCTAATAGCCCTTCCACAGCTCCTTCAGAGAAACCCCTCTCCCACTGATTTTATTCTCACCCTGCACGGTCCCTTCCCCCCAGGTGCAGAGCCCCAGACATCCCAGGCTGCTCTGCCCCTCTACTAGTTGCCTTTGGAGGTAGGGGCTTTCTTTCTCCCCAAATCTGCCTCAAACTCTTAGCAGCTTTCACAGGTCATGCATTTTCTGGGGAGGAATTTGTCCCTTCTATTTCTTCATATGTTGGTGTGGGTTTATCTATTGCCTGAGTTTTCATGGGTGTGTTTAGCTTCTTTAGGTTGGATTTTTCCTTCTAGTGCTTTCTGTAAGGCTGGGTTTGTGGATAGGTACCTCAAACGTTTTAGTACGGATTTTTAATAGGTCTTTTAATAAAAACCCAGAGCCAGATATTGGGGTAAATCCTGAGAGATCAGAGAAACAAAGGAAGAAGCCACTGCCACGTCTAACCAATTCCATGAATGCTCTGACTGAAATCCTCTGAGTCTTCATCCAAAAGGCTTCAGCCTGAAAAAAAGCCTCTAGCTGAAAGGGATGCTTCTGCCGAAAAGCCTTTAGTTCCTGTCTCCTCACACCTTACATACTTTTCTCTGCCCAGTCATCATATCCTAGAATTAAAGGCCTGTGTGCTTCCCAGTACTGGGATTAAAGGTGTGTGCCACCACTGGCTCTGTTTTGTCTCCTAGACTGAGTCAATCTCACATAGTCCAGAGTGGCTTTGAACTCAGATATCCAGACAGATCTCTGCCTCCCAAGTGCTAGGATTAAAGGTGTGTGCCACCACTGCCTGACCTCTATCTTTAATCTAGTGGCTTGTTCTGTTATCTGATCTTCAGGCAAATTTTATTAAGGTACACAATATATCATCACAAACGTAAGGTTATTTTCAGGATTAGAAGAAAACTGTCACTGAAACAATCTAGCAATATAAGTCTTCAGTTGAGTTTGTTTACACACATGCGCATGTGCACATACACACACAGGCCAATGTTTGTGCACACACACAGGCTCATGTGTTTGCAAACACACATTTTGCACTAATTGTCAAAGAATTGCTACACTAAAATAATTTTTTAAAGTATATGAGATGATCAAATATAAATATGGGCCAGGAGTAAATATGTGGCTTCCTAGTAAATTTGTGATAACCTGTAGGTATAGAGATAAAAACAGCAAGACTGATACATTAGAAATATTAAGTTAGATTCCTTGACTAAAAAGCAAGGCATATTGGGTTGCATGTAAAACTAAAATTGGTTAATTTAAACGATATAGGGGAAATTTAATTGAAAGTAGAATCCGAAACTGCAAGTGTTTGAAAAAAAGAAATGACCCGGCCAGGTTTTTTTTTAAATAACATATGAAACATTTAGAAAATGCAAAGAATAAGTAAACAAAAAATATGGTTCTCATAAAAATAAGTATGTACTTTAAAAACATTTAACTTCACATATTATTATGTTTCCTAATGCAGACTATCACAAAATAATTAAATGAAACTCAAAGAAATTAAATGAGTAATTTTTGTTCCAAAGAGACAAAGTTTTAAGAAAATGAAGCAAAATAATCTTGTCATTCTATGCTTGGTAAATTAATGCAATCTGCACTAAGAAAGCTGAATTTGAATGCACTTTTAAATTTCTTTTGTGTTTTAGTTATCTTATGAAACTACATTTACCTTTTAAAATAAATATGAATGGCTTCTAAAAAGGCCAGTTTACAATAACTGAATGATGCTGTTCTAAATAAAATATGATTGAAATAAGTAACTGATATTGGCAGAATGGAAATATAATCCTTTTGTTTCTGAAAAAGACACATTAAAATTTATTATATTGGTTTATTTAATAGCTTTCTGTGTTTACATAAATGTCATTCATATTAAAGTAGCAAGACATTGTGTTTTAGCCTTCTACAATGATTTTTTTTAAAGTAATGCTTTTACTTGGCCACTGGTGGTTTACTTCAAAATACTCCCCCTAATTCATGGACGACTTTATTTACAGATAAAAATGAAGAGGGTTTGAAAGCATACAAGATAGTACCTGTAACATTTCATGCTACAGATATATTTCAATTAATGTAGAAAGGGAAAGAAATAAACAAAAGAAGATAAAGGACAAATTCAGAACATAGAAAATCTTTTTAAAGTGCACAATAATAATGAATTGAATGAAAAACTTCTAAAAACACAAATATGCATGTATCTCAAGAATGGCTCTAAACTTAAGATGTACATTTATGGTATGTAGAAATGAATTCACATTTGTTAGAAATAAATGGCAAAATAAGTGATGATCTGAGACCTTTATCACAAGACAGTCAAGCCAAGTTGATTGTGTTAATGCCATGGGGTGTGTACTTAAGGACAATAAGCACCACAAGTAATAAAAAGAAACAATTTGTCAGTGTCATAGTTTCAATTCCTTTAAATGACTATAGTCCTGGATATGAATAATGTATTTAATAACAGATTTTCACAATATGTGACACAGAAAATGATAGAAAGGAAAATAAATTCACATTCATTATATTTTAATACATCTTAGTATCAAAAGAAATATAATTATTTTGAGAGATTTTGAAAAATATATTTTCAAATAAAAACTTGATTTACACATATAGAACTCTCTATTATAAACAGACAACAAGACATAATTCTGTTCAAATTTATGTTGCTAATTTCCAAGATCAGTCACACAGAGAGAAACACAGCAGGTCTGAATAAAGTTAAAAATGTTAGACTTAAAGTATATTTCTTTCATTAGAAACTAATGGTAAAATATGTAATATATAACCAAATATGACAGAGATTAGAAAATATTTTACATAAAATAATAAAAATTTATACCAAACATGCAATATTCACTTAGTGTAGAATGTGAAAACTTATGCTGTATTTACATCAAAGGGGTAGAAAGCCTAAACAAATCAGTTAGGAATTTACCTTATCAGTGTAGGAAAAAAAACAAGCAAACTAAACCTAAAATGTAAGTAAAGAATTGTAATGGCTAGGCGTTGGTGGCACACGCCTTTAATCCCAACACTTGGGAGGCAGAGGCAGGAGGATCTCTGTGAGTTCAAGGCCAGCCTGGTCTACAGAGTGAGATCCAGGAAAGGTGCAAAGCTACACAGAGAAACCCTGTCACGAAAAACCAAAAAAAAAATTGTAATAAGAAAAGACATATGAAACATAATGGAGAAGAACAGCACAATAATGAAAAAAGTAGTTCTTAGAAAAAAAACACCTCAAATGCCAATAAAAATTTTCAAATTTGTAATTGTGTAAATCAGTACACAAATGAAAAAAACAAATAAACTATAGTTGTCATGGAGAACAGAAAGCACTAGATAATCAATTAATATTGAAATGATAGTTATGGGAATATTATGAATAAATAAATTTGATTTCAGTGAAAAAGGACACATTGCTTGCAAAAGTAGAAATTACAAACCAAGTAATGTAATTCACCTTAGTAATAGAAAGAAGTAAAATACTACACAATCATTTCAATAAGTACAGAAAGAACATTACATAAATTTTAGCCCTCATTCATTGTAAAGTATCTCTCAAGACTAGGAATAGTAAAAAATTACAGGACTTAAGAAATGACATGTAAAATAATCTGCATTTTGTTGAGAAGTACAACAGAGATTTTATTGAGAATTAGAAACCAAGAATATATTTAATCTGACTTAAATAATTAAAAATGTACATATTATAGAAACATCACAGAGTGTACCATTAATATATACATTTCTATTTTCATGTATCATTATTTTTAAGAGATTTTCTATTCATCATAGTACTGAAAAAAGGCAGAAAATAAGCCAAAGGCATACAAATTGGAAAGAATGTTATACAACTATTTTATTAGAAAAAAATGATTATGCATACTGTAACAGGACATTTGATACTTGTTGATTGTTAATACACAGCAATGTATTTCTCTGAGTTTTGGATGTTTGGAATTCTAGTACACACTAACACATAGCAAGAGCTTACTTGTTGTGTTATTATGTGGTAGAAACTATTAGAAATGGAAATAAGAGATGAGTGGGAGGAAGAAGAAGATGAGAATGAGAAAGGAGAAGAGGATCAGAGAGGACCTGAAGGGAGGAGATGGAGGGGAAGTGTGAAGAGGGAGAGAAAGAATGGAGGAAGAGGGAACAAAAGAGAGGAGAGGCAGAGACAGATACAAATATAAAGAGAAATTGAACACTAAGAATGTGCATGCATTGAAACTAAAATAGGGAAGAAGTGGTTTTAAGAGAGGAAGAAGGATACAAAAAGAGAGAAAAGATTGAAAAAGAGCAAGGAGGGGCATGTGGAAAGGTATTGAGGGAGAACAGGGAAGAAGGAAGTGATGTAATTATATTATAATGTTAAACAATAAAAGAAATAATATAAAGAAAGAATTTTTAAAAGGATGGGATAATTGAATACTGATGATTTGAAAGCATAAGTATGTATTATGCAAGAAGAGAGCAGAGTATATGGAGAGAGCAGTGAGGAACAGGGATAAATAAGAACATCATATAATTGCAGACATACACACACACACACACACACATACACAGACACTCAAACACACAAAAATGAAAAACATTACTTGCATTATGCCTTACTTAAAAATATTTATTTACAATTGCAGGAAAATGTTTCAGTGAAACATTTTTAACAACATCAATTGCAAATTAAGATTCCAAAAGAATAGCTGTCACAGAATGAGCATTAGTCCCATAAAATGGGATGGCATACTAATACTTAGTTTTCTTCAAAAAAAATTGAACTTCCACATCTCAAAATATCTCTCATTTATCTGATGCCACAGTAGGGAGCATTGCATGATGGAATCACTCATCTTTAATTTTTTTTTCATTTTTCTACTTTTAAGATCCAAATACTATCACTATACCACTTCCTTTCCCCCTCATATCCTTCCAAATCCAATCTTTCTCAAAACTCTTTGAAATTCTCAGCAAGTTCTCTTAGAACACTGAATCGTGTGGCTATTATATTGTTGTCATTGAAAACATGTCTTCTCTATTTTATTAAAAAATTAAATAAAGACCCATGAGATATAAGCAAAATAGATTTATTTCAATTTTTCTCTTTGCATGTGAGAATGATTTATGAAATATGAATTCATTCATAAACTGATATACCCAAGGGAAAATAACTTAAAATTTATTCCTGTATTAGTAATGTGTATTGTGAAATGTTCTCTTTCAAATTTACATGTTAGATTTAAATCACATTTAACCAGATAATGTCATCCAAAATGAAGAGTAATGATGTTTAGCAAGCTCTGTTTGTCATCCAGATAAGAATGCTTGCAATAATAGGGAACTGTGTGTCTACTTTACATGGTTGAGTCTAAAATGATATTACCACAACTGAGGTCAAGTCATTAAAATGTATTTATTTAGAAAAGTAGTATTCATTCTCTTGTATTTTAGATGTGTTATCTATTCAACTTATATCTTCACAAAACGACAGAAAGTAACCCCAAAGAGTTGAAGTATTTATGTAATCTGTAATTATTATTTCAATTGAACACTTTAGAGATGAAGCTCCATACCTTGAATGGGGAAGGAAATTGACCCCAGGTTAGGTCCACAAGTGCTTGGGAAATTCTACATCTACATCTATCTTCTCCTCCAGCAGTTGCTATAGAAACATTGGTTGTACCATTCCTGAACCACATGCATCTCTCAGTCTGATCAGTGAAATTCATTAGTGTAGTTGATGGTGGTTAAGGCAGAAGCACGCAACTGGTCAAAGTGCAGAGAATAAAACTCAGTGGATTACTCATCTCTAAATGGGACATCTATACTACCCTTTCTCAAGGCTCAGGGATCGTCACAGAAATTGGGCAGAAAGATGGTGAAAAGCAGAGGTCAAGGAGCAGTGGTGTTAAATTTTGTCTTCAGAACATGTTAGGACCACCCCACACATAAACATACAGCATCTGTGGCTGCCTGTATAGAACCTGCACATGATCAAGCCAATCATTTCATAAGCCTCAACCCCCATCTGAGGAGCTATTGGCAATTGTAGGCATTTGAAATACCTACTTCTTAGAGGTTGGGTAAGAAACAAATGGAGAGTGCAGAATATATGTTTCAAATGTCACAAGTGTTGTTCTGCTCCCATCTCGGCCCAAGAGAAGGATGTCAGATGAACACCTCATCCTTGCTAATATGTGCAGGAGTGGCCTGTGGCCTAATTCTTATAAGGCCCAAAGATACTGACAGTTTGCCTAGTCCCACTGATTGAAACACTATTTTGATGGCAATTGATTTATCAGAGTTGACAAAATATATGACTAAATGGAGTAGGAATAAATACCAATGTAGCTTGAAAAATCACTTCCAAAGTACATCCTTGGGAGAAAACATTTAATAAAAAATACCTACTTCATAAAATTGGTACACTCAGGTGTTTTGGTAGATTTGCAAATATTAACAAAGGAATGCTTGCTTGATGTCTCTAATGGATTATAGCAATTTTATATTATTTCTTTTATTTCTGAGATTATAATATAATTACATCATTTTCCCCTTTCTTCCTTCCTCCAAAACACTGTCATTTATCTCTCTGTGTTCTCTTTCAAATTAATGGCCTCTTTTCACAATATACCAAAAGAAAATAAGGTTAAGGAACTGCATGAAAAATACTTCACAATATTACTTCTAAAATGAATCAGTGAGGTAGAATAAAATACAGACAATTCAACTAAATTTAAAAAATTCATGGTCTTAATAAGTAATTCAACACAGACATTGAGATTGATAAATATGATCAAACAGGAATTGGAAAGCATAAGAACTTAAGTCAAAGGAAAACAGAGAAATTCAGGACCAGATGACATTAAACAGAAAAATACAATTTCTTAATTTGAAAAAGATGCTTTTGAAAGAAATCTGAAATGAGTGATAAAGGTCTCTGAGAACTATAATGCATTATGGTTTTAAAATACATTTAAATTCTGGGTCCCTGTAAAAGAGAAGAGGAAAGAAAACATAGGGAATGTATTTAATGAAATAATAGTTGAACATTTCCCCAAAAGATATGAACATTTAGATAGAAGAAGCTTAAAGCCCCTCCCCCAAACAGTTTTATCTTTAACAGGTCCATTGTGAAATACATTTAACTCCAACTGTCAAAAGCGAGAAAAAAGGAATTTCTAAAAACAGCCAGAGAAAAGTACCAGGCACTTTTAAGGGAACATTCCATTAAACTAATGACAAGTTTTTAGGCAGAGACATTATTGCCCAGGAGAAAATGGGTGACATTTTCAAATTCCTGAAGTTAAAAATAAACTCCAAGCTGCCAACCAAGAATGCTAAATCCAGCAATGACATATTTTAGACGTGAATGATAAATAACATCTTTCTAACAGAAGCAAAAACTGAGGGAATTAATCATCATTTGAATGGTCTTACAAAGGATATTTAAGCATTTGTACAAAGAGCAGAAGGAAAGATAATTTTCAGCTTTAAAATACATGAAAGTATGAACTCTATCAGTAGCATAGCTCTAAAAGTAAGAAAGTCAAAATTAAAATTTATGAGTAAAGTAAAATTATTAAAATGTAGGAAAGGGGAGGGAAAATTAATGAAGGACACAAAACATGTAGAAAACTCTAGCATATGCTAGAAATAATTATTATAAGTCATAATGTAAACAGATAAAACTTGTTTATCATACTATTCAAATACAATTAGTGAAAGAAAAGTTAGAATTGATGAGACAAAAAGCGAGCAAAAATATGTAGATTTTTAAAGATAAGTTAGACAGTGATTCAGTAACTGTAAAAAACAAATAGCAACAAAGGTCACTGTAATTGTCCTGTCAATGCAAAGGAAGATACTAGAATTGTAGATACATATGCACCAAATGGAGTAAAACACAAATATATAAATTACACATCATTAAATATAAACTTTAAAATCCAATACAGTTGAGGATGTAAGAATCCTACTAGCATTCAATGAATAGATCAGCTCAGACAAAAAAATAATGAAGAACCATCAGAGTTTATTTAAGGTGTATATTAAGTTGATTTAAATTGTATTTACAATAAACTTCATCTAATACTTACAGAATAGTCTTCTGTTTTTTTGTTTTGTTTTGTTTTTTTGAGACAGGGTTTCTCTGTGTACCTTTGGAGCCTTTCCTGGAACTCACTCTGTAGCCCAGGCTGGCCTCGAACACACAGAGATCTGCCTGCCTCTGCCTCCCAAGTGCTGGGATTAAAGGCATGCACCACCACCACCAGCCAGAATATTCTTGAAGGCATATGGAACATTAACCCAGATAGAGTATATGTTTGGATATAAAACATATCTCAACAAATGAAAAAAAATCATCAAAATAATATCATGGATCTTCTATACACATATTAAAACTAGAAACCAACAAGAATAAAGTTTTGAAGTATAATAATAGATAGTTATAAATGTATAGTTATAATATATAGTTATAAATATATACTTATAAATGAATGACAAGTCAATGAAAATCAAGAGAAATTTAAAAACAAATATTGAAAAAATGTAAAATAGTACTTCACATTAGAAGATTATGAAGAGCGAAGTATATAGCAATAAGCAACATCCAAAACTTAGAAATATTTCAAATAAAAAATATAATGATCAGACTCAATGGTATAGAAAATAAAGAAAAAAGCATTGGTAATATACTAGAAGACTACTAGAAGCAGAAAAGTTGTGAGCAACAAAGTACAAAGTATATTCTAAATATAAAGATCAATGAAACAAAATTATGTTTTTCAAAAGGTAAACAGAATCTCAATAAAATTTATAAAATAAGCAAAAGCAGAAGAAAGAAGTTCCAAATAATGAAAACCACAGATGATGAAGGATGTTTTACAACTGATGTGACAGAAAAACAAAGAATTATCAGAGGCTATGAAGACCACATACCAGTACTGAAGAAAATAAAGTTGTGATCATCATAGTACTCAATTCCAAAACATACTACCTATTCAGTATGCTTGATAACAGAACAATAGTATAAAAACAACTCAAACAATAAAACATAATTAAGTATTAGAAATCAATACTTGCATGTACAGCCTACCTGATTTTGTCTGAAGATACCAAAGATAGCCAGATAGTGATGGTACAAGCCGGTACAAGCCGTTAGTCTCAGCACTGGGGAGGAAGAGGCAGGTGGATTTCTGATTTTGAGACCAGCCTGGTCTACAAAGTGCATTCCTGGAAAGCCAGGGCTACACAGGGAAACCTTGTTTCCAAAAAACTATATATTTCCAAAGGTACTAAAGGCATACAATGAGAAAGGACAACACATTCAATAAATGGTGCTAGGAATATATATTAGACTATCATCTCTCACAGTGCATGAACATCAATTTAAAATGGATTAAAAGTCAAAAACTTAAGACATAGTAATGATAATACTGTAAGAAAATATAGGAGTAAATTTAAAGTTATCAATAGAGGCAAGGATATTTTTATATGACCTCAAAAGCAAAACCAATAGAAGCAGGAACTGACACACTTGACTATATTAACATAGGGGCTTCTACAAAGTAAAGGAAATAGCATGTACAATACAGAGACCAACGGTGAAAAAATAGGAGAAAGTATACAAATCTATTTGTTAGACAAAGGATTAATATCCAGACTAACAAAGGAACTCAAATAATTAAATGACAACCCAAAGTCCAAGTAATCCCAAACTACGAATTAGTCTTAAGTATACAAAAAAGTGTTCGACTTCGATGTGATTTTTTTTTCGTTTTATCTTATTATATTTTATTTTGTTATGTTTTATTATTGTCTCTTAGAAACCTGTTCTTTTCTTTTTTGCGGCACGGGCAACATGTTTTCTTTTTATTGGAAATAGGTTCTTCTCTCATACAATATATCCCAACAACAGTTTCCCCTCCCTCCACTTGTACTAGCTACCCCCACTGCCCCTCTCTCCCAGATTCCTTTCTAATGAGAGACAGAAAGGGAATGGATCTTGGTGGGAAGGGAGGTGGGGAGGAACTGGGAGGAATAGAGAAGGGGAAATTGTAATCAGGAAATACTGCGTGGAAAAGAATCTGTTTTCAATAAAAGGGAAAAATGTACTGGTTATGCAGAATAGTACATCAGTTCCTGGGAGTGGGGGGACAAAACACAAAAACCATGCAAACAAATACCAAAACTAAAAGCAGAACCACTAAAATGTAGAACCATCATATCTCTGTGTATGCATTTCAAAGGAATGTGCACCTCTTAAAGATATACTTGAACTCTTAACAGTACAGGTCTTGTGTAAGTTCAAATGAGATAAAAATCCCATCATGAAGAAAGGGAAGTGGACACAAAGTCCCACCTCTAATCAAGAAGCTATTTGAAATACCTTATTTTTTAATTTCAGTGTTTGCATATTGTTAGCACAGAAAAATGCATCTTTGTATTCAATAATCGTTTTACAATTGTCCACTCTATGAGAAAACAAGTCTTCATATTTTTTGAGTTAAATATTAACATTTCTAGAAAAGGAAAATTTTGCATTTTTCATTATTTATATAACACTTATTTTCTTGCATCACACTGTATAGGACTCTTCTCACTGTGATTAATGAAAATTGTACCTTTTTTAATCTTAGGAGGAAAGCAGTCCATTTTTTACCCTTTAGTATGAAGGTAAGTATAGGCCACTCAGGATTTTTAAATGTCCCAATTTCCCTTTCTTTCTTAGAAGATATTTACAATGAGGATATGATTGTAGATTGACAACTCTTCCTTTTGTTTTGATCATGTAATGAATAATGTGGTCTTCACACTTTCTGTGAAATCCACTGTCAAATTACTTTCTATTGTAGAAAAAGAAAGATCATTTTATTTCTTGCCTCTTTCAAGATGTTTCCATTGTTTTAATTTTCACAGTTTAATTATGATATATCTTCTTGTTCATTTCTTTGGATTTATCCTAAATGGGATTGACTCAGATTCTTACTGGTTTTGACACATTTTTTTTTAATGTATTCTTCCATCATGTGAATTTTAGTATTACTCTTAAATGAGACTCGGCTAATACAAACATTAGATTTTTTGTTTTACACTTACAGGTTTATGAAAGATAGTCTATGTCTATTTTCTCAGATTTTTTTTCCGAATATGTAAATTCTCACTTAAAATCTATCACTGCTCTTTCCTTGTCTATTTTGCCGTTGAACTCATTTATTGAGCTATTTGTTTCGGGTTTGTATTTCTCACACACAAAATTTCCATTGGTTCCTTCATATGCTCCTATTTGGTTGTGATTTTTCTCTTTGTTATTCATCATCTGCTTTATGAACACTACAGTGCTTCAGTGAAACATGATGAATGGTTTCTTTAGAATCTTCATTAGAAAATTCTAATACCATTGTCATCTAGTGGTTTTAGCTTTTCATTAAATTTGAAATAATCTCACTTATTGTTATGATAGGTGATTTATTTTAATTTTTCTTTAATATTTGAAAATTTCATATGTGTATATAATGTATCTTGATTACATCTACTCTTCATTCCCCCCACCAAGTCTCCCCAGAATCTCTCCATTTCATCTTCCTTACAAGATTATTTCCTTTTTATACATTTAAAATATACAAAATAAATTTATTATATAAATATCAAGTAAAATGTTTGTATTTTATATTTATTAACCCACTGAGTCCAATTAGTGCAGCACATATGCACTTGGGATCAGAATCATCCACCAGATTACAAGGAATCTACCAATGCCTGCACTCCTGAAGAAAAGTAACACTTTCTCCTCTAGAAGCAATCAACTGCTAATAGCAACTCAGATAAGGCTGTTGACTTGGGGACACTTCCTCTCCCCACACTGGAATTTTCAACTCTCTTGAACTTGTGTAGTTCTTCTGTAGCTAACTACAGCTCGTGTTAGTTCATGTGTGTAGTAGCCTCATTACTGGAAAGAATTTGATAGCTGGACAATGAGGGAGAATGAAGGGAAATGCTGTCTTCCAGACTTAACACAGCTATTGTACTCATGATAAACTAGTTTTTGAGTAACATGTGGGTCATTTTGTGTGTGTGTGTGAGACAAGGTTTCCCTATATATTTCCAGTTAGACTGGAACTCCCTGTGTAGATCACACTGGCCTCTAATTCACAGATATCCACCTGCCTCCACTTCCTAAATGTTGGGACTAAAGGTGTGTGCCACCATCTCCGTCTTACATATTGACAGTTTAACAGTTTGACATGAGATTTTAGAACTTTAAATTTTTATTTTTATTTAATGAAACTATAATTACATAATTTCTTCCCTCCCTTTCTTCTCTCTTAGCCTTTCCATGCCCCACACCCAATTCCCAAATATGTGGTCTCCTCTTCATCAATCCTAGAAATATCACTCAAAAAGGTATTACTGACAGGAAGAGGTGGAAGTCCCTGGTTGACCTCAGTTGACTCAACTTTCTTTAATTCTCCCTAATAAGAAGTCTCATAATAAAATAGGAAGATCTAAAATATAGTCTCCTCATTTGTATTTTTACTGGCAGCGATGGATGTGAGTCTTAATGGTAACACACCATTTGAAACAATCTTTATGATGTTAGTGATAGTCTGCTTATAAATAATTTGTTCTGTTATTATTCTTTAGAAATTATTTTAATTTAAAATATAATTATATTATTCACCCTCCATTTCCTTCATCCTACCCCTTCCATGTACCACTCACAAAAATTATAGTTTTCTCTTTAACTATTATTGTTACACATATGTATATGAATTTATAAACTTGTAAGTACAACTTATGGAGTCTGTTCAGTATTGCCCTTTACCAAAGAACCTTCATTTTGCAGTATAGGAGACCATCAAAGAAAGCCCAAACTAGTAAAAATGCAGAGGATGAACTGACCATGGAATCTCATTCCCAATTGATGCTTCTGTAGCCCAACACTTGCACCGAATTTAGGGAATATTGTGGAAGAGGGTAGAAAAACTAAGAGCCAGAGGACCCGGAAGTCTACTGTGAGATTGTGCCTGCTAGATATGGAAGGGAAGCTATACCTATGAAATTGCAACAACATGGTAGTTTAAACAAGATTTGGACAATTCTATAAACAGTTGGCATCCCAATGTATATGGGAGAAATCTCAAGGGTCTATACATTTTGAATAGCTACAGGTAATTATTAATTACTGAGAGAGGGAGAATTAGTTTTCCCCTGCATGAGCCCCCTGATTGATTATTTCAGGCATTCCTTAGTTTTATTTATCTCTACTCCCTCCCTCTCCTTCTGTATTGTTTTTCCTCCCTGTTTTTCCAACTCTGTTTCATATTACCTGTGTCCTGTTATTTCATTCTTTAGAGCACCCCCCTCTACCATGGTCCTTTTTATTTACCTAGCTTCTGCTTATTCTGAGTATTTTTATTTATTTAATTTTTTTATTATTTATTTTCAAAGGAAAATAAAATTTATTTTGTTATTTTTCTAAAGAATATCTTTGGGGTCTTCATTGTAATTTATCCATTTTGCAAAACACATGGGGGATAAAACAGACATATCTGTGACCTGGGGAATGGTTATTTAGAAACATGATGGGAATTCATGTTTCTTTGTTTCATTTTCTGTGTCTTGCTTGTGAAATTACTTTATAGATTTATTCTACACCACAAAGCTTATTATACTCCACTTATCCATCCATATACTCACTGAAAATATCTATACTGGGTATCTGTCATATTCTAAGTTTTACACATGGAACTCATTTCAACACTTCCCTCCCAATCTAGTTATTAGAAGATTTACTGGATAGTGCATTAATAAGGGTATTATTGAAATAACCATCAGGGTGTAACAAACATGAGACAAAAATAAAGAAAAATACAAATAAAGAGTACTGGGGGCTGTGGAAATTACTCAGTAGTTAAAGTACTTGTCATGCAAAAATGATGACAGGAGGTCTGATCCCAAAATACATGTAAATATCAAGTCAACACTGTGGCTCTTAATACTGCTTTATTGGCAACACCTGAGTTTCACAGGTTTTTAAAGAATGATTAAGTTAACACATGTACCACTTGTCATGAGTGAACCTTAAATAAATAATTGTATTTAACAGTAAATTACAGAATGAATTCAGCATAATTTATGTAAATGTTTAAAATATTCAAAAGCAACTCATATGTATATAACATATATATGTATACATATGACATATATACATATTAGAGATATTTGCATGGATAAACTAACTGATGATGGCTCTCCATCCTACTAGTTTTATAGCTTGGGTAAAATAACTTGTGTTCCTTTACAAAATACTTATTTGTAATGTATGGGCCACTTTATAGATTTTGAGAAATGTTAATAGATTTATCTGGCCAAAGGTTAACTACTACAAATGTGTTGGTTAAGTAAACATAAGTAAAAAGAAATATAAAGCTTTAGCTAGTCTTATACTCAGAGAAGCATGATAGTTTTAGTGTCTGTTTTCCTCTGAGGATGTGAGGAGGGTGTATACAAAATTCAGTGAATGCTCTCATCTCATCAACACTCTTACTTTCGCTTATAAATGTTTAAAAAAGTTTGCATAAATGTCATTTGTCATTTCTAGCTGGAATAATAGTGAGTATTGTGATATTATGTGTATATTTTGTTACTTTAAATACTTAAATCCCAGGGAACCATATTTTAAAATTACTACTATGAAACATCTTCATACTTTAAAATTAGCATTAGGCCACATTATCTTTAATAGTCTTTATAGATCAATACAATTTCATCACTCATTAATTGTATTTTTGGCCCATGTAATTTATAGACTATGAATCAATTGTCCTGTTGAATTATTATTTTTTCTCTATAGGAAGTAACTTCAGGAAAAATTTCATTGGCAGTGCAGATACCTGATTTCTATAAACACTGTGTAAAGTAAAATATACTCTTTGCACTTGATGCTTGACATTTAATATTTTTTATCTAAGCAGAACACCAAACTGTAGAAGTAAAATATCTGTGTTGGTTATTATGGAGGTTTGAATATAATTGGCCCCTATATGCTCATAAGAAGGAGACTTTTTCTGTCCCACCCTGTCCCTCAATCACTTGTAAATAATCATTCAGAGGCTTGATGTTATTTACAAACCATTTGGCCCATTGCTCAGATTTATTACTAATTGGCTCTTACAACTTAAATTAACCCATTTCTGTTAATCTATATTTTATCATGTGGCCATGGTGTTACCAGTCTGTTGGCATCTTGTTCCTTGGGTGGCTGGATGGTGTCTGAGTCTGACTCTGACCTTCTTCTCCCTGTATCTCTGCTTGAATTTCCCACCTGGCTCTTATCCTGCCTTACCATAGGCCAAAGCAGCTTTGAATTTACCAATGGGAGCAACACATACTCACAGTGTACAGAAAGACATACCACATCAGGTGTTGGAGTAAGTGTGGCCTTGTTGGAGGAAGTGGGTCACTGTAGGGGTGGCTTAGAACCAGCTCAAGAGAAAGAAGTATGTTGTAGTCAACAGAGCTGAATGGAGTTGGAGATCTGAAGAGTGTTTTAACATCAGACATGGAATTGCAGAGTTTGGAGTTTGCACAGCTATTTTTCATATATAACATTCATATTTATTGTATGTATTTTTTCATTTTTCTTCATCAAGAAATTTTCTACTTACTCCACATACCACCCACAGATTCCCCCCTCCTCCCTCCTCCCACCCCCAGCCCTCTCTCCCAAGCCACCCCGCATCCCCACATCCCCCGAATCAAGGTCTCCCATTGGGAGTCAGCAGAGCCCTGCACACTGAGCCTAGGCAGGTCCAAGCCCCTTCCCACTGCACCAAGGCTGTGCAAGGCGTCACACCACAGGCACCAGATTCCCAGAAGCCTGCCCATAGACCAGGTACAGATCACGGTCCCCCTGCCTAGGTGTCCCTCAATCAGTTCGAGCCAAACAACTGTCTTCCATATCCAGAGGGCCTAGTCCAGTCCCATGGGGGCTCCATAATCACCAGTCCACAGTTCATGGGCTTCCACTAGTGTGGCCAGTCATCTCTGCATGTCCTCCCATCATGATCTCAACGTCCGTCACCTCCAGAATCCCTCCTCTCCCATCAATTGGATTTCCGGAGCTCAGCCTGGTGCCTGGCCATGGATCTCTGCATCTGCCTCCATCAGTCACTGGACAAAGGCTCTATGATGATAGCTAAGTTATTTGCTAGACCGGTCACCAGAGTAGACCAGTCCGGGCACCCTCTGGACCACTGCCAGCAGACCAAGGTGAGGTCATCATTGTGGATTCCTGAGAGCCTCCCCAGCACCCTTGCACAGCTATTTTATGGTCTTTATTTGGTCCAGTATTTCATCAATATGCTCTTTTCCCTGTGTTTTGGAATAGTAATGTATATCCTGTGCCATTATATGTTGGAAGTATACAATTTGGTTTTTTTTATTTTGATTTTATAGGGGATTACAGTTAAGAGATTGCCTGAATCTCAGAAGATACTTTGAACTTTGGACTTTTAAACATTGTTGAGATGGTGATAAACTATGGGAACTTTTGAAGTCAGACTAAATGTATTTTGCGCTATGATATTGTTATAAGCTTATAGGAGCCAGGGAGTGGAATGTGGTAGCTTGAATATAATTGGCCCCCATAAGCTCATAAGGAGTATCACTATTAGGAGGTGTGGCCTTGTTGGAGTAGGTGTGGACTTGTTGGAGGAAATGTGTCATTGTGGGGACAGGCTTTGTCCAACTGTGCTCCAGCTATGCCTAGGTGACACAGACCATTTCCTGTTGTCTGTGGATCAAGATGTCGGATTCTCAGCTCAGTCTCTAGTACCATGTCTGTCTGCATGCTGCGATGTCCCACAATGATGATAATAGACTAAATCTTTGAAAATATAAGCCACCATAATTAAATGCTTTTCCTTTATAAGAGTTGCCGTGGTCATGGTGTCTCTTCACAGCAATAAAAATCCTAACAAAGACAATTATACAGGTTTAAAATTTTGAATTTTTTGATGTTTTGGTATGTCAAAGATTGGAGGTGCCAAGTTATCATTCATTGCTCAGTACTAAGCCAAGAAAATTGGAAAAATACAACAACAATAACAGATGCTGAGGGTGACTGCAGTGTTCTGCCATTAGTTTGACTTGTGTTTTTCATTTTAAGACTGGATGAGTCATCCACAGAGAGTTATAAAGTAATACAAAGAAGATTCAAGATTTTAATAAGACATTACCTTGAGTTCTTTACACCGAAGATAGTTCATCTCTGTCTGGATGCATATATAAATATATGAGAACACTCACACAAAGATAAAGGACTCAATAAACAGGAATAATTAAATTGCTATGTGACTGAAGAAAGAACTCTGAGTACTTCACCCACTGTAGTGTGTGTGTGTGTGTGTGTGTGTGTGTGTGTGTGTGTGTGTGTGTGTGTACATCTATGACAAATGTCCCATTGTTCTTTAGTCTTGGAGGCCAAATATATGTTTCTGTCTAATATTATTTTTCTGCAGAAGGTCCTGATCCTATTACAATGCCCCTGAATCTTTGCTTGAAGAATACTTCTTTAACTAAAGGGGAGTATAGGAATTAACTACATATTATCTAAGAGAATACAACTTTTATTTTTTCATAATGTACTGACTGATTTTGTGTGTCAACTTGACACAAGTTAGAGTCATCAGAGAGGAAGGAGCCCCAGTTGTGGAAATGCTTCCATGAGATCCAGCTCTAAGGCATTTTCTCAAGTAGTGGTCAATGGGAGATGGGTGCCCATCTCATTGTGGATGGTGCCATCCCTGGATTGGTGTTCCTGGGTTCTATAAAAAACACAGGCTGAGTAAGCCATAGGGAGCAAGCCAATAAGCAGTATCCCTCCATGATCTCTGCATCAGCTCCTGCCTCCAGGTTCCTGCCCTGTTTGAGTTCCTGTCATGATTTCCTTCAATGATGAACTATTATTTGGAAATGTAAGCCAAATAAACCCTTTCCACCTCAACTTGTTCTTTGGTCACGGTGTTTCATCACAGCAATAGAAACCCTAACTAGGGCACATAATAATACTAAGTTCTGAGGTGGTTAAATTCAAACCACTTAGAAGAATTGGATGAAAGAGATAATAAGGGGACTGTTAAAGGTACTTAATTGATAATTTTGCTTATGAGATTTGAAATCACTGATTTAATTGATCCTTTATTAATGCAGTGAATTCATCTACTTAGAGAAGCATCAACTAGACATTATGAAGTGTGTCAATATAGCAATTACTAGACAAAGTCTAGTGAAATGTAACACAAATGGTCAATTTTAGTTATCATGTCTCTATTCAGTTTTATTCTTCTAGTGCTAAGTATTTGTGATAGTTATTTGATTGTATTTGGCTTGAAACACTTTTGTAGGTGAGAATGTTTCTTAAAAAAGAAACCCAATTTTTAACCTGTAAGATGTACTCAGTAAATATGTTTCTATGTATGAAAGAAATTATATACTACCACAAGGATACTTGTTCAAATATGTTCATAGCAACATTATTCGAAATAGCCAAAACCTGGAAACAACCTAAATGCCCCTCAATTGAACAATGGATAAAGAAAATGTGGTAAATTTACACAGTGGAGAACTACTCAGCTATTAAAAATGATGACATCATGAAGTTTGCAGGCAAATGGATAGAACTAGAAAAAAAAATCCTCAATGAGGTAACCCAGCCCCAGAAAGACAAACATGGTATGTACTCACTCCTAAGTGGATATTAGCTATAAAATAAAGATAACTGTTGTGGACTATTACTTTAACAAGGGAAAGATGTTTTAAATTTATTTATGTTGCAGAATATTACTTTAACTATGTAAAGGTGTGTTGCATTTGTTGATGCTGCATTTGTTTAATTATGTAAAGGTGTGATGCTTTTGTTTACACTGCATTTGTTTAATTGTATAAAGATGTGTTGCTGTTTTACCTTGTCTGCCTAAGGCACCTGATTGGTCAAATAAAAGGCTGAACAGCCAATAACTAGGGAGGAGAAAGGATAGACAAGCTGGCGGGCAGAGGGAATAAGTAGGAGGATAAATCTAGGCTCGAGAGAAGGGAGAATCAGAGGAAAAGAAAGAGAGATGCCAGGGGCCAGCCAGCAAGGCAGCCACCAGTCAAACAGACACACAGTAGAGCATACAGAATGAAAGGTAAAAAGCTCCAAGGCAAAACAGATGAAGAGAAACAGGTTAATTTAAGTTATAAGAGCTAGTGGGACAAGCATAAACTAAGGCTGAGCATTCATAACTAGTAATAAATCTCTGTGTCGTGATTTGGGAGCTGTTTGGTGGCCCAGAAGCAAGCCTGGTATGGATAACCATGCTACAATCCACAGACCCAGAGAGATTAAGTAACAAAGATGTCTCAAAGGGGGACACATGGATTTCTCTGGGAAGGGGAAATAGAAGAGATCTCGTGGGTAGACTGGAGCTGAATGGGGATGGGAGCTTGAGGGATCAGGTTGAAGGATGGATGGAGGGGGAGAGTAATGAAAAGAGATGTCTTGGTAGGTGGCACATTTTGGAGTCAGTTAGAAACCTGATGCAAAGGAAACTCCGTGAATCTTCAAGGATGACCCCAGCTAAGACATGTAGCAATAGTGGATAGGTAGCTTGAATTGACCATCTCCTGTAATGAGATTGGTAACTACACCAAATGTCATTGGAGAACCTTCATACAGTAACTGAGGGAAACACATGCAGAGATCCACAGCCAAGCACTGGACCAAGCCCAGGCAATCCTGTTGAGGAGAGGGTGGAAGGACTGTACAAACTGGGGGTGGGGTGTAATCACAAGAGAACCCATGGAAGCAACTGGACTGTTAATGGGAGCACACAGACTATGGACTGACAGCTAGGGAGCCTACATGAGAATGGCCTAGGCCCTCTGCATATGTATGATGGCTTTGTGGCTTGGTCTAATTGTGGGACTCCTAGTGGTAGGAGCAGGGCCTGTCCCTAATGCTTTGGCTGGCATTTGGGAACCTGTTCCTAATGCTGGGTTGCCTTGCCCTGTATTAATACAAGGAGAGTGTGGTGATATATTGTGTACCCTAATAAACTTATCTGGGGATCAGAGGACAGAGCCAGCCACTAGATTAGACATAGAGGCCAGACAGTGGTGGCACACACCCTTAATCCTATCACTCGGGAGGCAGAGATCCTCTGGATCTCTGTGAGTTCAAGGCCACACTGGAAACAGCCAGGCAGTGGTGGCACACACCTTTGATCCCAGTACTGGGAAGCACACATGGCTTTAATCCTAGGAAGTGATGTCTGGGCAGAGAAACGTATATAAGGCATGAGGAAACAAAAACTCGCTCTCTTTAGACTGAGGGTTTCATAGAGGTAAGCCAGTGGCTAAAGCAGTTCAGCTGAGACCCTCAGGGGTGAGGACCCAGAGGCTTTCAGTCTGAGGAAGCAAGAGCAGCTGAGGAGTTGGCCAGGTGAGGTTGGCTGTGGCTTGTTCTCCTTCTCTGATCTTTCAGCTTTCACCACAATATCTGGTTCTGTTTATTTTTTTTTATTAATAAAACTCTTTAGCAAGTCGTGTTACAGGAGAGGAACTCAGACTACCTCAACTTGATATGCCATGCTTTGTTGGCACCCATGAAAGGCCTGCCCCTTTCTGAACAGAAGTAGAATAGTGGTGGATTGGGGAGGGGAGGCAAACAGGGGGTGTGGAAAGGGATGGGAAGGGGGAAGCTGAGGTCTCAATGTGAAATAAATGAATAAATTTAATTAGAAAAGATTTAGGACTGATTAAAAAAGGAAGTTATATGCAATTATAATCTCTGAGTAAAAGCCATAATTGAAAAATGTTATGTTCTAATGTAAGGAAGAATTTGTAAAGCACCTGTCTTCTCTTTCAGTGATTATTTACGATCCTCTTTTTTATCTCTTTATCCCCTCGACAGAATACTTTTGTCTTTGTCAACTCCACATAATAAAACTGATAATTTCATGTTTGTCAGAGGTGAGATTAAAATAGTGCAGGACTGGCATTATTAGATTATGACATCAGCTATATGGATGTAAATATTGAAGCAGTGAGTGAGAGTTTTTGTTGGTATATTTCACAGCTAGACCCCCCTCTCATCTTCAGAATTAAAGCTGAATACATGAGAATAGGTAAGATCAATGGATGCCATGGTGTTTTAAAGATGAACTAAAATTTTGGTCATAGACTAGAAATAAATCAGAAAATATTTCAAAGATCTGTTTGTGACTAAGAAGAAACGTTCAGGGAAGATTTCAAAAATCACAAATTCTTAAAACTGATAGGTATGAAGTCAGATCTTCCTCACCTATATCCAGGTCAGAAATATTTATGTCGCTATTCTGCAACCACTTTGATGTTGTGCTTATGCAAATCTTACCATGGTTTTCTGGAATTGATTTGATTGAGGAGTTGAGAAGAGAAACAGAAAATCATGAACCTACCAGATATTTGTGAGAATAAAAAGAATTTCATGATTGATTTTTTTTAACACTGAATTCTTAACCTACTTTTAGAGAAACAATGTGGCTGGTTATTCACCGTTCCAATTGTTCTTACAAAAAGTCTCCGTGAACTTCCATACTGTGTTGAGATATATTCTTTCATCTTTAGCCTGTTTCACATCCTTGCTGTGATCACTTTCCTTCATCCCCTTTCCATCCCCATCTAATTCAGGATTAGAAAACTGTCTTCTAAAGTAATGCATATCACGATGTGAACTTTTACAGTATTCTATAAATACATGATATATGTAAGAAACTAATTATTACATAGCCTTCTATGGAGAAACATGCTGTTAATACTATTGCATATATTCTTAGATTCATTGTATGATTTTTCTTTCTTCTATTTTCAAAGAAAAAATGGGATTATAAGATGCAACTTATTTTCATGTTATTAATTTAATCTAACAACAACATTAAGGACAATTTAAACTTCCAAGTATACTAGAAATATCTCTAGTATTTTATCAACAGCATTATATTCCTTTTATGGGAGAGGGACTAAGTAGACAAGTGCATATGTACAGCTTATTAATGATGTTTGCTAACTCAAAAATCAGTCCTGTGTTCAGTGTGGAAATATAGCTTGGAACATTTGAAAAGAATTACCAGTGAAACTTGGCTCCAATCCATAGGCCTTATAACTGTATCTTAGGTTTGTGTTGACATTTCTCAGTTTTATCTATCGGACACTGTCTAGTTTCTGGTTTCTAGTACTCTGTCAAAATTCTGGTAAGATAATTGTCTTCTTCCTTACTATAGCAATAACATGGAGTTTTCCAATCTAAACATTTTTAATTTCAGTTCTTAAAAGATGCTAAGAAAGTAGGCATCAGCCATTTTGAGGCAAAAGAACCAATGGATTTTTAAAGTTGTTAACAAAAAAAATAACCTCCATCATATTCAATCTAGATAATTATAGTAGCTTTCTGGTAGACTCCACTCTGTCTTTTACTTATTCCTTTTGTCGTTAGAATTTTATTCACATAACCTTAAAAAAATCTCATCTGTAAATGATAATCAGGCTTTGTAACATATACCTTTACCTGATCCATCTTATTGGTTCCCAGGGAATGAATATGCTTTCATTTAAAACTAACTTTACCCTCCAGTGGTATGATTTACTTTTAAAGTACCAATGATTATATTTAATGTTTTTCATTATAAATAAAATTATAATTTTATGAGTAAAAAATAATTCTGAGGAAATAACCATATTTCCTATAATATCTCATTTATTCTCATGGCTAGGAAAAGTTTCCAAAGACCTACTCTTATGGCACTGAGGTTTGACCTGAAATACAGATTACTCACCTGAATGTGTGTGAAACAGTACTAGGTAGGGTAGGCACAGCATGTGGATGTCAGAGCAGATGATGAGATGATGATCCTCCTCTGAAGATGTCATTGTTTTTATGATGTTTTTAGGGATGCTGGTGTTATGAGTACTGAGTATACCACTAATTGTTAGAATTAGTGGTCCAGAAATACTGAAGCTAAAGTCCTGCTTTGTGGTCTAAGTCTGACTTTTCATTCTTCAAGAAGGTATCAGCTGTGGACCAATCTGAGCAGTCCAACAGGATCTGAAATATTATCTAGAGAGTTTAATGATGAGACTAGCTGGCATGTATGACAGTGATCAAGACTCAAAACTATACATTTAATATCAAAAAATTATCTTTTTGTTTAGAGGTCATGATGAATGTCATAGCATTTTTGTAAAAAGCCACTTACCTTTTCTCACGTATCTTTTGTCCCAATAACTTCCTAGTATATTTCCTAGACATTTTTTCTGTTTTCCTCTAAAAGTAATAGATTACCAGCATTTCACAGTACTATGTTCCTAGCACTGAGATATCACATCGTATCCTTATAGTCACTTCTTTACTGGGTGCATTATTCCAATATGTGGCTCAAATCCAACATGCTAAACTGAATTGATCACCTTCCACTTGTATCTTCTATGTTAATGTATCTACAGTTATTTGTTGCCACAAATTTTGTGTCCAAGACAGTTTCAGAATTCATCTTTTTTTTTTAGTTTTTTCACCTCCATATAAAGTGGCAAATATGAGTTTTTCACTTTATCTTCCTCTCATTTTTTTCTATTAACTTTATATCTTTCTTGGAGTTCCTTCAATATCATCTGATTCATTTAGCATAACTGAAACCATGGTATCATAGACCACAAAACCAAAATAATTACAGGTACTCTTCTTCAACTCAATTCAATGTATGCAAGCCTAAACCATTATTTTCTTGTCTGATAGCATTTATATTGCTTGTTCTGATTTCCTCATGTTCTTAATCATTGTTTTAGAATGAAACTTTTACAGTGACCACAAATGTGATTAATTCAGCCACATTGGCTTGGAAAGTATTAAGAACTAGTAGATGTGAGAATTTGATGGTACACTGTGGAAAAGGTCATGCTAGGCCTCCACCCACCATTTACTCAAAAATTTAACTTTAAGAATTCACTTGTACCTATACTTTGACAAGTACAAGGATATATGCATCTAAATACTTACTGCATCAATAATGTCTATCAAAAATACAACATGTAGTGGGATGACACACAATAAAAACAAATCAGTTATATCTAGATGAATTTTTTAACAGAAGTGTATACATATCTAGAGTATGGGTAAATCACATAGTCACAGGCATCCTTAGGGATGCATTGAATCTCTCTAAGTGGTTACATATACACAAAAATATTATTGTAGTAAACGATGGCCAGAGAACAGGAATCCGGGAGTGGGAGACATTTCACTATATACCTTTAAAAAATATTATTCGTGTGTATGTTTGTGTGTCTATGTGAATGTAGGCCATATGTGTTCAAAGTTCCACAGGGAACTGGAAAGAGTGTCAAGTCCCCTGGAGCTGGAGTTAAAGGCAGTTATGAACTTTCACACATGGGTCTGGGAACTGAACTCAGGAAGAGAGAAAGAGATCTTAACTGCTGAGCCATTATCTCCAGGTCCAGTATTATTTATCTTTTAATCTATAAAAGTTTCTTTTACAAAACCAAATGTGCAAAATGATATGTGCATAGCTGAAGCCAAAGCTCCTCTCCCAGAAAAAAATGTTGATTTTGATAATACATTCCTATAAGTACAATTAATAACAAAATGCATATTTAATCATTTTAAAACTTAGTTTAATTACTATGATGTTGAACACATTTGTATTTTATTTTTCTACAATACATGACATACTCAATAGTTATCTACATAAAATGATTATCTATGTATTCAATACAAAATTCAACTACACCCACTCTGACCATAACTACTGGCCTTTCATTGCAAATGGCTACCTGGACTGTTTCTTGAAAGTTAAGGAAATGTTAATCCCCTGAATACCTTCCTAATTATCCTGAAAATTTAGGTCAGATTTGATTAGCTATGTAAATCTTTAACATAAATGGTACTGAGGAAAGTAGGTCATAATACAGTACTTTTAAAATAGAAGGTTTTAGTACTAAGCATGGTGGTGATCAGGTTTTTCTGAAGTAAAAAAATTGATTAATAGCTTGAACAATATTATATAATTCTGATTATATACATGTTAAAGAATTTTATATATCCATAATGTACAATCAACCAATACTGAGTTTTCCTACATTCAAATGGAAGATACTCCAAATGGTAATAATCTAAATCTTGAAATACATTTTATAATTTGATTGGAGTTTTAAATGATGGATATTTTCTTAGATCAGCCCAACAGACATTTTATAAACATGTTTTCTCAAAATGCCATATGCACGCAATGTTTAAACGACTTGAACATATTATTGAAATGCTGGTAAAACCAAACTGCTGAATTGCAGTGAATACAAAGACTGCATTAGCCTAAGGAAAGAAAATACATAAATCACTCAGGAAGGATAAGATTAAGACTTACTCGGCATTTCTGTATGATACAGCAAAAATGTAGTGCTCTGAGAAAAAGTGCCAAAGTCACACCAAGTTTTGATTGCCAAAAGGATATAAGTCTCTCAGTCTCTCTCTCTTCTCTCTCTCTCTCTCTCTCTCTCTCTCTCTCTCTCTCTCTCTCTCTCTCTCTCTCTCCCTCCCTCCTCCTCCTCATCATCATCAACATCTTCCTCCTCCTCTCCTCCTCTCTCCTTCTTTCTATTTTCCCTTTCTCTGTGGCTGAGCACAAAAAAGTTGGGCCAAGTCCACCTTGAAGATAAATCACACATAATATAAGAAATGTGCATGCGCACATTACACACAAGCACATAAGTGAAGAACCTTAGCCTGAGCTGAAAGATAGATAACCTCACAAGGACATAGAGGCTTTAGCTCCAGAGGCCTGCATAGTTGCCATGGAGGCCTGAAGGGAGTGGACCTCCACCTACAAAGAGCTTCATCTCAGGCCAGTTGTAGCAGTGAGTGTAGAGTGCGTTGGGGAATTCCTCAGTGCCACCAAAGTAATTCACCCAGAGTTCATCTTGGTTGAGCCAGCCTCTGCCACAGGTTAGTTTGAGCTTCCTCCCTGTGCGCACAAGAAAAGAGTCTGGACTGGCTGAGGCCCTCTCCTCCAGGAATTTCTGGGCACGGATGTCATAGAAGAGCAGAGAACCATGTCCAGTGCCCACGGTAATGATGTGCTGGTAGAAGCTCAGAGAACGCACACCTGTGCCTCCCTCTCGGGAACACAAAGGCCTGATGTTCTGCTGGCGTTGTCGTGGATCCAGGAATGAAACATGAGACTGGGAACCCACAGCATAGAGGGACAACTCATCACAGTAGGTGAGACACACGTTCTCCCGGCAGTAGGGCAGCCTTAGGGACAGCAGCCTGGACAGGGAGCTCCGGGCTTTCCATAGATGGAAGTAGCCATCCAGAGACACGGCTCCCAGCTCCTGGTTTTTGCCACTGAAGGCAAGGGCTCGTACTTTGCGGTTACCCGGGTTAGTGGTGGCCCTGGGAATGGCCTCCATGTCCCTTGGACGAATGTGTGAATACCGTGGAATCCCTGAATTATTGTGCCAGGGAATGTTGCCACTGAACATGTCGGGATCCACCCGCCAGAGTGCCACTGTGCCGTCGCGGGATCCACTCACAGCCACCGTGTCACTCATCCATGCAATGGCGAAGATCCAGTCCCTGTGGCCATTGCGGTCCCCTAAGCACACAGGGTCTAGGGTGGGCAGCTGGTATACTGCTAGACTGTTGGGGTTTTCACCCCCTGTGGCCATGAGGGTCTTGGAGGGATTCAGCTGGATAGCGTGGATGCCACAGGTGGGTTGGGCACGGGTTTGTCCAGGCCCTCTGTCCCGCATCAGGGGAATGCGGGTAATCCGGCCGGTCTGGACATCAACCACGAAGAGCGTGTTGCACTTGGTGCCACACACCACCTGCCTGGCATTGAGCCACTGCGACGCGAACACCTTGTTGAGGGGGCCAAGCGTCAGCTGGCGCTCCCTCAGCAGCTCGGGCAGCCTGACGACCCCGTAGCTGCGCAGGTCGCCCTCGAAGCCCGTCAGCCCCGGGTGGCCCTCGGCGCCCAGCGCGCGGCCCTTCAGGTAGTGCACCAGCGAGCGGCGAGCCACGGGCCGCCGCGGCCTCTTGGCCAGCAGCAATGGCCCCTCGCCGTGGCCGGTCCCCGGCGCCGCCGCGGCCG
>CABHPH010117675.1:11762-24790 GCA_902168325.1 Peromyscus nudipes | reverse complement strand
ATGTTACTGTTATAAAATAATTAACAAAAGCAACTTGAGGAAGAGCTTATTTTGACTAACACATCCAGAGAGCTAATGTCCATGATACTGAGAAAATCATGACATACTGACAGGGGCAAGAACTTGGTTGATCATATTTGATTTGCACACAGGAAAGAGAGAGAGCTAGAAGGAACTGGGGCTGGGCTACAAACCCTCCAAACCAGCACACAGAGGTCTACTGCTACCAGCAATATTGCACCTCCTTAGAAGTTTCATAACCTGCCAAAACAGTGCCATCTGCTGGGGACCAAGTGTTCAAATAATATGAGCCTATGAGGGACATTTTTCACTCAAGCAACAATAGGAGATTGTTATTTTTAAATGAAATATAGTGAAAATGAATAACAAAAAGAATAAAACGCAGAAGCTTTTCATAAATTTTGTGGTAAAAGTAGTTATGACATACTGTCATACTATTCTATGCACTGTTATTATGATCAGAAAATTAAATAAACTCTCTTGGTCAGGTCCGAATACTTTCTGTATATTGAATGAAGCTATTTTTTTAAAGATTTATTTATTTATTATGTATACAGCATGTATGACTGCAGGCCAGAAGAGGGCATCAGATCTCGTTACAGATGATTGTGAGCCACCATGTGGTTGTGGGGAATTGAACTCAGGACCTCTGGAAGAGCAGTCAGTGCTCTTAACCTCTGAGCCATCTCTCCAGCCCCGAATGAAGCTATTTTTAACCTGTATGTATCCACATGCTATTATCTCTGAGCCTTTCCACAGTTTTCTCATAAGTATGATTTTCATTTCCAGTTTGGTGATTTACACACCAAATTTAATTTTCTACTAAATACCCAATACAATTGATAAGATGATGATTACAATTTCCATTCTGTTCATTGTTTTATATTATTTTTACTCAATTGATTCTAAAGCTAACAGACAAATATTATAGTAGTAATAATATAGCTATAATGAACCAATGAACACATAGAGAGCTTATTAATTGCTGGGCTTTCTTCCAAGATATTTTCACAAATTAAGCCATTTAATTCTCCTCATAATACTGCAAAGTCAATAGTGTTATTATCTCTATTATGAATGGAGAAACTGAGGTGAAGAGAGGCCATTGTTGTGTTGTGACAGATACAAGTGGCACCTGAAATCTAAATAGCCAGGCTACAGAAATTTGAACTCATTTATTTTGCTATGAAGCTAAGGCTGACCTCTTGTTTTAGCCCCCAAAATGCCCAAGTGCTGAAGTCAGAGGCATATAGACATATTCCATCATGACATGCACACACAAACACACACACACACACACACACACACAAACACACATACACACACACACACCCTCAATTTCAGGTACAACTAGCTTCTGTTGATGTAAATCACAAGGGTCACAATTTTGGAGCAAAAATCTCATGTAAGGATCCCTTTAAAACTGAAAGATTTCTACTGAAAACTCACAAAACAAAGATATTTTTATTCATGTCTTGCTCTACAGAAATAAAAGAAAAAAAATCTAGTTATGGTGTTGGGAAAATACAAAGAAAAACAGCAAAGTCTTTCTGAACCTGGAGACAGTATTTGTGGGTGCAATGCTGAACACAAAACCTGAAACAGATTTCCATTGTTTCCAAACACTGAAAAAAAAATACTTTTAGGGAGAATTAGAGAAAACTTGTCCAGTGTTTATTATTTTTGTCTTTGTTAGATATTTCTCTTTTATTTTAAGATAATATACTACCTGAAAAACCTGAAGCATGGGGAAATAGCAGGAGAGAATATTGAGAGAAGGAAAGGTTTGTCTACAAGGCTCCACCATGGAGACCCTTGACTTAAAAGCTTTGTTATAGCTTAGGTCACTGACTCAACTGACAAGTGGGAGAACACACACACCTCAAAACAACAAGAGGACAAATTGGAGGGTGTATATTGTGGATATAAAATTATATTAAAGTTCTAAATACCTAGGGATTGTGCAACAATTACCCAAGGTCTTGATGCTTTGCAAAGAGTTGAATTCATCTTACAAAAGTAATATTATTTAATGAGATTGTAGGAAATACTTAAACATATCTAAAAATCTCATCGAATATATTTTTCTCGCAGCTTTTCACAACAAAATTTGAGGGAAGAAGTTTCTATATGTTTACTGCACTAGTACATATGGTACTTCCCACTATTATGGTCATTAATGTATACATCTGTTACATGTGGGACAGCTGCAGCGTATGTGGGCCTCCCAAAATCCTTCATTTACTTTTTAGGCATCAGGCCTGGTAACCTCGGTTTTATTCCTAGGATTGTCATATACTCTCTGAGTTTTAACAGCATCCTAAAAAATCTCTCTGTTTTTTCTATTATCTCTCATGAATACATTTTGAAACAAAAAAGATGTAAGGGGAAAAAGCAAAGAAAATACGTAATTTAAAAACATATATCTAAAGAATAGTAGCTAAATTTTCAGAAAGCGGTGAGAAACTACTCTCACTCTGACACAGTTTTAATATCTCTAAACATAATCTTTCTGTACACATTTTGAAACAGAAATTCAGCAGCCAAAGGAATGTGTCAAGTGATAAAGACAACTAAATCTGTAGAGGAAAATAAAAGCATTTCAGAGATGAATATTGTAATAGACCATATAGTATTATAGCAAACCACTTGAGATAACAATAAAACAAAATGCAAAGTTTAAAACAAATTTGAATAATTTTTATAGATATGCAAGATGAACAATTAAGATCCAACATGGACACAAATGGTGATCCAGAAGAAAGAAAGAATAAAAGAAAATGTGTAACAGTTGGTTTGTCCATGCTCTCGAGTATCAGGTAGGCAAACTAAAGATGCAGGGCTGAAAGCATTGCTGCAATGAAAGAATCTTATTTGTATATCCATCAAACACTCAGTAATGGGGTTTTGATAGATGACTGTCTTTCCAAAGAGCAAGAATCAGTTACTTCAGTGATATTGGGGCACACACAACCTCCTGTAGTACAAATATACACAAAGCATATCATAACAAATATGGAAAGAATTTAATTTCTTAGTTTTATTTGAAATGCCATAGGATAATCAAAAAATTAATAAAGATGAAGAAAATATTGGAATATGAACACTACCTATTAGGCTTATATAATCTCTGATATTGATTTCTCAATTTTTCTCAGGAAACAATACCCATATAACTTACAGATTGTAATAGACAATACACTGATAGTAATTTTTATTAAATTAACAATTAATAATTTATATGAAAAACAATTGCATGATATTTTATATTAATTAACTTCCTTTAACAAATGAGGAGCAATTTAATTTGACCATTATGTACTTAATCTCATCACAGTAATGTTTCAGATCATCCACATTGTTTCCTTGAACTTTATATGTAAAACATAATTACATTCCTTTTGGTCAAAAAAAAAGAATCTTAGAGTAATGGCAAGAACATGTTGTCTCAGGCTGACCAACTATACTAATATTTTAACAAAAAAATTAAAATTTGAGAATCATGAAAATATTCATCTGAGAAAAACAAGTCATATTCAACAATACTAAAACTTCTGGGTAACAACTTTAAATATGAGATATCTGCAGTACTGCTTACAAATATGCATGTCTTTGTGAAAGTATGACTGTTTGATTCTAAAACGATAACTTGTCTTGACTGTGTAAAATAAAATAATGATCAGGCACAGGACAAACAGTGAACCTGTGACTGTCTCTTTATACAGTTGCAGAAAGTGGGACCCACCCACCCAAGAAACAATGATGAATCAGGGTGTAAATGCTGATTGGAAAGTGTTAGTTCTTTCAAATTTAAAATGAATCTAAAATAAAGTTATGGTAATTACCATAATTTCAATAATATAAATCTCTGAAATGATTATCATAATATATATATGATTCATATTACTATCAAACTTGTCAGAAAAGGCTGAATGAATAATATAGTGATAGTGTTCTTATGATTAATCTCAATCTGGTATGCTTATCTGTTCTTTAAATTTTATTTCTTTTGCAATCAATTCACCTTTAGATTGTTCTACATTTTTCCTGTTGAGTATCCTAATAGGCTTGATAATCAACTTAAGTAAAGACTTTAAATTGTCCTACACCCCATTTGGGTAGAAAAATAGCCAGGACTAGACATCAACCTTCTGCATGATCCCAGAGCCTCAAGCATTGAAAAGGGAATTTTAGGTTTAGACTTAGACTACTTAGACATTAGAAGACAGACATTAGGGATAGACTCCTCACTTATGACCAACAGCTTATAAAAACAGGGCTGTAACTCCAGGGATCTTCTGCTCAGAGGCACAGGATCTGGGTCATCTGGCCCTGAGAGAACACATGGCATCTAAACTGCCAAGGATGTCATTAATTGATCATTGTCTACACCTGGTTCAGAAGCCCTTAATCTTAGAAGACTACTGTATAGCAAGTGGCTTGATACACTATTTCCCCTCCCACAAGTATCAGTCCAAGTAGGTCTATCAGTCTCCTAGACAGAAATAAGCATTAAGAAAGTTGTCTCTTCTGCACTTTAGACATCAGATAAAACTTTTCTAAAATATAAATGTGCACAACATATCTCTGGTCATTCTCCATTCTCACACTTTGAGAGAGTTCTATTCTCCAGTGATCTACTTAGCCACTGGTCACAATCATCCATTGAGAGTCCCTACTATACTTGTTAATAACCACCTTTCTTCTACACTATATTTGTATGTATTTTTAAATTCTTTCTCCAGAGATCACAAAGAGCAGGGATCTGAGAGGAGATCCCAGCAAGATTCTGTTGACAATGATGTGTATTTTGAGAATTGGTTAACATTTACATATGTATTTAAATGGCTCCAAATCATTATTTTTTCATAGTTTTGTTCGTATATATAGATTTATTTTTCTAAAACAAGTATTTTTACTGCAAATAAATACATAACAGAATTTTGGCAACTTATATCATATACCTTCTTTTTTATAGAGTAAGATATAATTCTTCTTCAAGGACATCTGTCAATTATTGATGATAGCATCACACTAAGTACTCCTTATTCTTAGAAAGAAGACTATATTATAAGAAACCATTCTCTATAAAGCATTTTTCCCCATCTCACCTTATCATGAGAATTTTAGGTGCAAAGAAATAATACCTCATGATTGTTATTATTAGAGGATGGGATCTATCTTTCAAGCTTTCATATTTTGTTTGGTTATTTTTTAACCAAGTACTGAAGCTTATGTTAGAACATCTCTACTTTACATATTGTCATTATAAATATGTAGCTAAATAACTAAGTGAATATTTCATAATCCCCTTCTTTCTGTAAGGAAAATAAAAAGGTATCAGTCTGCTTACACTATTTTCCCTCATCTAAAGACTAGAAGCCTATAGTCAACTTAATATACTTTATACTGTCTTCAAAACATAATTCATTTTGTGTGGGATGGGAACAGAGAGCTCAGACCAAATGTGTGATCATCTGCTAAGTGACCAAGTAAATTCAGTTTCATTACAGAAAGTTACACTTCTTGAAAATAAAATTATGACAGTCACTAGAAATGCTTAATGGAAATAAAGATGCACATTTGATTTAGAGCTGATAACTTATGCATTTATATAACCTCATATAAGCCCCTTATATAAAAGTTTCTTGATTGAAAGTCTTTATACTGCATAGCCATGATTATGCTAAAAAAATCCGTGAAGCATCAAAGATAAAATGACTCTGTATTTCTGTTTGCTATACAAATTGTGGCAGCTTTTTTGTGTGCATATGTTTGTTCTGTGGAAATGTATATATTTACACATGTTGGGGGGAGGGCTAGAAAAACAAAGCTCAAATATGTTATTTCATTGTAGATCGCAATACACACAAATTGTCGACACATTTCAACAACAATGGTTTTCAAAGATGATAAACAAATCCATCAGATAAATGAAAATTGCTTAGAACGAGAGATTCAATACCCAACATATGGTTCCTTAGTTTATTGATATCTTTGAGAAACACTGTCACTATAGAACATTATGAATCCCTTATTTTCAAGCTAATTCTGTATAATGCCACTGCTCTCCCTGTTTTCTTCCTTAGGATAACTTCTATTTGCTATTCCGTGAATACCTCTCAGAAGACATAGTCAGGATGTTGATTATTTAAACTTAAGTAGCTTTCATTTGGAGAAACAAGAACTATGAATTTCAATCTCCCCCAAACCCCCAATGTTACACTGTCATGTTAACATTAGGGCTGTATGCAGTGGCTAATCTGAGAACTCTGTAAAGTTTTGCTCCCAAATCATCAACTTCTGAAACTTTCATAAAGTATTATAAGATCCTTATCATAACAGGCTCAGCTGGTGTAAACGGGGAGGAAGTATGACTCTACACGCTATTATCTTAAGCCGGGTGCAACCAAAATGTCAGAGGAAATTTGGTGCACCCATTTGACCTCCACTCTTGTGTTTCTCCCGTTGTGAAAACCCTCCCCCAGGAAACTTTTATAACCGTTCCTTTAAATCATCTCTGGATACTGCAAACCCCACCCCTCAGCCCTTGGAGGAAAAAAAAAATAGCAGTCACATCTTCAGATCTGTCTACGGTTACAGAAAGGGCGTGTAGCCATCGGAAAGTACCAGAATTAGCACTGTCATCCAGTCTTGCCTACTAGTTTTACTGCAGCAAAAGACTAGTGAAACACTAAAAAATAAACCTGTAGTCTCACTCTGCCTGGTTTGATCCTACATCTCCCGATACAGATTCAATACATTTTTCTCTCACAGGGAATGAACGTTTTTAAACCATCAGCATCACAAAAACACAGCATCAATGAAACAGACACTCCCCCCACCACACACACACAACCCCAGCTTTTACCTGTTATACTAATACAAAGAGATAGAAAGCAAGAAAAGCTGCAGCTTGCCCAGCAAAATTCTCATTGCAGCAGACAGCGCAATTCTGTACTTACGGATCTTACCAGGGAAATGTCTCGGGATCTTTACAATTTTTCTGCAGAACTCTTGTCTGGAGCCCTCAGCCAGGCATGCTGTGCATCCAGGCAGAACCAAGCCGTATGGAATGTCTATGCAGCTGGGAGATAATGGGACTCTTTTTCCCAGCTGGGACTGCAAGCCTTTTATCCACTGAGTATTGCGTGGCTCCTCTCTGGTCTTAAGCATGAAATACGCTCCTCTCCTGCTGCATTCCTGACGGAACCTAGACAATTAGTTCTTGAGGCACATGTGCAAAGCTCCCGTTTAGAATATTCAAAGGGAAAATTCTCTCCACACTGAAAGCCAGTTCTGTCTTCCCCATCCTTCACAGACTCAGGGAGCTGGGAGCAGCTGCCATTCCAGTAGCAAGAAAGATTAAATTCACCCCCCCCCTTATTCTTTCACTAGATATAGTCACTCCTGTTGGGTCATCAGAAAACCGTTCTTATTGAAAACTGGGTCAGACTAACTACTTATTAGGTATCCAACAGGAAAGGAAGTAGTTTTTCTTCTTCTTTTTCTTTCTCTGGTTTCACTGCATTGTCACTTGCAAGCAAAGATTAAGCCGGTCAAGGGTCTGCACCGATTTAGACTGTGTTCAGATGTAAGCTTTCTGAAGCATGCCAGCAGCTCCTGGTGCTAGTTAAAGTGAATAGAAAGGGGAAATAAAATCAAAGGTCTATCAGTACAACCCTTCTAAATTAAATATGTGCATTAGCCTTCTTAAAGATAGCAAATTATATAAAGTAGAGTCAAATAGACCAGACACATAGCATTGCTCTGCTAGACAGTGTGCTTACAGTCTTCTGGGCAAAGAGGGAGTTTGCATGTGTTTGTGTAACGGCTCTGTTTAAAAACAATTAAATAAATAAATGTTCTTTTTGTTTCACACAGAGCCCTCTGACGAAACTTTTTAATACTACTCGGTCTTGGAATGGTTTTGGAAGAGACTGCTTGGAAAATAAAAGCTAAGTCAAATACAAAGCACATGTATGTATATAGAGATCATAACACATACAAACATGTGTATAACACAAAAATATTTTTAGGTCATGACACAAAAAAGCATATATTTGACATCTGAAATTTAAAAATTGAATGCTTAGAAAACAAAACTACAAATCAAATGGAGTTAAGTAAAGGTAACTTTTGACCTTACTTTCATTTATTCAATAAGCAAGGCCTGTATAACTGGATTTTTGGATGCCCATGGATTATATTTCTCTGTAACTATGACCACCCAGCAGGTCATTTGTCCACATGGGCCAGTTCCATCATCAAGAGCTTAATAGGGAAGGTGATTCTTTTGAGTTGTTGTTGGTTATTTTGTTGTTGTTGTTGTTGTTGTTGTTGTTGTTTATATTGGGACATGGTTTCATAATTCTTTCCACACTAGCCTCTAACTCTGTTTCCTGTTTTACCCTCCCAAGTCTTGGGATTATAGATTCCTATCGTCATACACAGGTATGATGGGACTCTCTAAATACATAATTTGTTTTATTCATTTTACATATCAATCACAGATATCCCTCTCCTTCCTCCTCCCACAGTGGAGAGGGTGTCTGAACTGGCTTACCCCAGTAATCAGATCAGTGAGTACCCTAGCTGTCATCATAGAGCCTTCATCCAGTAAGTGATGGAAGCAGATGTGGAGATTCTCAGCCAAGCTCCAGGAGTCCAGCCGAAGACAGAGAAGAAGGATTCTATGAGCAGGCATCAAGATCATGATGGGGAAACCTACAGAGATATACAAACCAAGCTAGTGAGAACTCATGAACTTTAGACCAACAGCTGTGGAGTCCCAGCTCCATGGGACTAGACTAGGCCCTCTCCATAAGCCAGACGGCTGTGTAGCTTGATCTGCTTAAGGGGCCCCCTGGCAGTAGGATCAGGATACATCCCTGGTACATGAGCAGACTTTTTGAAGCCCCCATTTATGGTGAAAACAAAATTTTAACATATCATTTTGTATATGAGACAACCGGTCATCTAGTAGTAAACTAGATTTTCTCAAGAGGTGGAATTAATTTGGTATACTCTAGTGCCTAACATCTCCCATATGCTCCAGGACAGTTGACTTCCTTCCTTTTTATATAAGGAAGAAAGGAATGTAAAGGAATTTTGTTCCTTTCCCATCACTGTATCTATGCATGTATCAGTCACTCTGTCTGCAGTTACAGACTTCTCTAGTGCTCCTCAGGATGAAGAGAGAGTTTTTTCTCCTCAAGCCAATTCTCTGTGTCACCTTGACAGTCATAATATCTTCTAAATATGTGCAAGACTCTTCAAGTCATTCTTCTCTCTTTCAGAATTATCAGATCTCCCTCTTGTCTTCCCCTTCATGCTTGTAGCATAGAGATGTGCTTTTGTACTATCAAATCTTTGAAATTACTCATATTTTTGGTATCTCATTTTCTCCAGCTTCTGCTCCATTTCCAGCCTCCTTGTTAATAAAATGCACCATGAAAAAAAAACTGTCTATACTCATTTCCTCCAATGTATAGGTTCTGACCCTTGCTTGAATCCAGCCTGATTGGTCTTTTGTTCCCACATTCCACATAAGTACCTCTTGTCATGTTCAAAATTGGATTACACATTTAAAAATCTCAATAGCCAGTTTGCAGTCCTTGTTTTACTTGACATAATGTCAGTAATTGGTAGAGTTAGTCATTTTCTCCTTGTTTAAAGACTGTCTTTACCTAGCTTCCTGTTTGCCTTCCTTCTCATTCAGTGGTCCTTCTTGAGCTGAACCGCCATCTTTATTTTGTGAATCTTTAAACATTGGGGATCAAGGACAGTATAAACTAAGTCTAGGACAGAGAAGTTACAAAATTTTTCTGGGGATAATGAAAAATTTTCCAAGAAGTGAAGAAATATACCATTGCCCCATAAATCTTTAGATTTTACATATTCTTCAAATTTCACCAGGTTTTTCTTTTGAAAACAAACAAGCAAACAAAGCATGTAAATTGAAATGATAAATGCCAGAGTTGAGGAGCTTATCATTTGATTTTTGCCAACTTAAGTAATCAGGCCATCATTGCACTGGCCAGGAAAAAAAAATCAGACACATTTCAATTTCCAAAAACTGATCCCCACATATTTGATCAATTGATTTTAGATAATGGTGAAAAGTGAATTCAATAACAAAAGCATTATAATTCATTAAATGTACAACCACTTAAAAGAAGTAAACATTTACTCCATACTTTCAGCAGGTGACTTGAAATTAAAAGCAAATCTTTTAGCGCTGGAAGAAAATAAATGTTTTTATAACTTATATGCATATCTAAGCCAAAAAATGGAATAAAACATAGAATTTTGTACTTCATCAAAATTGAGAATGACCATAATAGTTTGAATAATAATGGCTCGCAAAGCTTCTTCTGCTTGAATACTTTGTCCTCAGAGAGTAAAGCCATGTGGATAGAACATGATGAGTGGCCTTTATTGGAGCTGTGACACTATGGGAAGGCTTTGAGGTTTCAAAAGTACGTTTCTCAGTGTCTATTTTGTTTACTAAATGCAGTGCAATACATAAGCTCTCAGCTGTTCCTGCCACCATGCCTTTACTGTACCATCATGTACTCTAAACTTCAGAAATGGTAAGCCCAATTAAATGTATTCTTTTATAAGTTGCCTTGGTCATGATGTTTGTCACTGAAATAGAAAAGTAACTAAGACAATGACTACCCTTTGAGATATATAATAAAATGACCATTACAATTCAGTTATAAAAAGTTAGTGAAGGAATTAATAATGAACAAAATTATGAACAAATATTTCATCGACGTATCTGAGAGACATTTAATCATATAAAAAGGTATTCTACAAAATTATTCGAATTGGGGCTGGAGAGATGTCTTAGCGGTTAAGAATACTGACTGTTCTTACAGATGATGCAGGTTCAATTCCCAGCACCCATATGGCGACTCACAATCATCTGTTACTCTTGGTCCAGGGACACACTCTCCTCCATACTCTGTGGACACCAGACATGCAACTGGTATATAGATATACATGCAAAAATAAGTATTTCTAAAGTTATTTGAAAATTATTAATCTTAAAATTCCAAACCATTGAGGCAGGATGGAAAGCCTGGGAAAGGATCTTCTTTCTCAGGAATATGGTTGAATCTCTCCTCATATAAGATCTATCAATTAATTAAGTCTTTGACCCTTTCTGAGCCATAAACCTGCACTTTTCTAGGATTCTCTAAGAGAAACCTCATTAACCAAGAAAGCTTATGAACTCAACTTGTGTCATCCTAATGGTATGTGGTTACTACACTCAACTCCTTCTTTTATACAGTCACATCCATTACCTTTCTTATAAAATGAGAGTAAAGGAATGTGTGTGTATGGAGGAGTTCTCAGCAACCTTTTGAGACATAACTCAGGGCTACCAATGTGATATATATGACTAATGCTCAGAAAATTAATAGCTTCCCCTTGAGCTAAAATTAATACTTTCCCTTCAGAATCCCACACTCGCCCTTCGTTACTTCATGTTTTCATCTTATCTCCCTGCAGCTAGAAGGTTTCTCTGGTCTCGCCTGGCCCCGAGGTCCCATAGCCACTTACAAAATAATCATTCTGAGGCTTAATATTAATTACCAATTGTGTGGCCTATGGCAGGCTTCTTGCTAGCTCTTATAACTTGACCCATTTCTATTAATCTATAAGTTGCCATGTGGCTATGACTTATTAGTATTTTTACATCTTGTTTCTCTTGGCAATGGCTGGCTTCGCTCTCCTTTCCTTTCTTCTCTCCATATATCTGCTTGGATTTCCCACCTACCTCTAAGCTGCCTTGCCATAGGCCAATGCAGCTTTATTGATCAACCAATCAGAGCAACACATACTCAGAGCATACAGAAAGACATCCCACAGCATCTCTCTATCTATTTTCAGTTTAGAAGGAAACTTATATTCCCATGGGTATAGCTTACTTGCTTACATTCTATTTCTTAACCCTGTACTTAAGCCTACATTAAAATGTCTCCAATAAAAATTTTCAACATCATTTCTCCAGTTAGTTCTGAAATGCTTTTCTGCCTCAGCCAAGATATCTAAAATTTCAGAGGAGCCATTTAGGCTGCTGAGAATGGTAACATGGAGCCACATCTTTCTTCAGTCAACAATGAAGCTATAACCATGTGATACCATTACACATCCATTATTAATAAAGATTGGAGCTATAGAGATGTCTCAGAGGTCAAGGACACATGCTCTTCTTCCAGAGGACCTGAGTTCTATCCCCAGTACCCATGTTGAGGGGTTTACACCTACCTGTAATTCCAGATCCAGGGTATCTGATAGGAGTGGAATATGTGGACAGGTGATCTCAAACTGTATAAGAAATCAAGCTGAGCAAACCATAAGGAACAAGCCAATGATAACACCACTTCCATAGTGTCTGCTTCAGTTCCTGCCTTGAGATCTTGCTCTTCCTCCCCACAATAATGGACTATAATCTGGAAGGTAAAATACACTCCTCCCTGCAAGATGCTTTTGGTCAAAGTGTTTATTACAGCAACAGAAGACAAACTCGGAAATTTTCTGACCACACATAAGTCACATCACGATTATGTTCCAAATGCCAAAAAAAAACTAATGAAAAATTATGACAAATTCTTTTGCAAAATCATCTCCACCTCCATACAAATGAAATCACATGTGTACATAAAAATATTCAGAGAATATTTACAGAATTTTTTTCATAGAAGAACCAAATTAGAACAACACTAAAGTCTACCCATAGGTGAATAGATAAACACATTGTAGCATATTAATGAATGTAGTACATGTTAGAAATAAAAAGACATAAATTGCTGATATGACTTGGATGAATTCCAAAAATATCATGCTAAGAGAAAAATATTCAAGAATAAATAAAGCAATTCTGTATAGATAGAAAAGAGAGAGACTAGTTGCTTGGGACCAAGGTGGGAGATTAATTATGTGTGGGCAAAAGGGAACATTCAGGTTAATGAAAAGACCTATTTTAGATTGTG
>CABHPH010117673.1:0-20456 GCA_902168325.1 Peromyscus nudipes | reverse complement strand
TAATTGTCCTGTCAAGTCTCTATATGCTTCTCTGACTTCTAGGGAATACAGAGAAACACAGGCTAATTGTCCTGTCAAGTCTCTATATGCTTCTCTGACTTCTAGGGAATACAGAGAAACACAGGCAGTCTGAACACTGCCTGGGGGAGTGCCTCGGTTTCTCGGGAACTGAAAGACGCACAGTGCCCCAGGAGTCATGGACTAACCTGAAAAATCTATGATGCGTGCCTCTTAAGGCAGCTAGACAGGCCATCATCATGATTTCTGCACCCAAACACCCAATGTAGTCACTGGCCAGCTAACAAAGACTTTCTTTTTTGTTTTTGATTTTTTCAAGACAGGGTTTCTTTGTGTAGCTCTAGCTGTGCTGGAACTAGCTCTGTAGACCAGGCTGGTCTCTAACTCACAGAGATCCGACTGCTTCTGCCTCCTGAGTGCTGGGATTAAAGCTGTGCACCACTACTGCTCAGCTTAATGAAGACTTCCTATTGGCTTAAACCCATGTCCAAGCAATCTTCTCTGGTGGATATCCCACAATAATACTACAGAACTTTCTGAAGTATGGTTTATACACCACTCATGAACCTCAGTGAATTGCTCATTGCCAGAACCCATTCTTAGAGACCAGTTTTCTAAGGGTGGCTAGGGCCATAGGACCACACATTCTCAATTTCACAGGTGAGTCTGATACATACAGTCTGAGAACATCACTTTAGAAAGGAATTGATGCTTTACACACCACAGACTACATCTGGACTGCTGTCTGTCTTTTGATGTGTGTGTGGTGGTGCATTGAATGTATGCCCCTGGACACACAAGTGGAGGTTAGAGGGTGAGGCTGAGTATCTTTTATCCCTCTCCACCTTACTTTTTGAGACAGGATCTCTTACTCAACCTGAAGCTTGTGGTTTCATCTAGGCTGACTAGTCTGTAACCTCCAGGGATCTACCCATCTTGGTCCCCCAATGATGGGCTTACAGGCACTTACGTCTATTGCCTGGCTTTTAGATGGTTCTTGGGATTTGAACCCAGGTCTTATTCATTCACATCAAACACCTTTATCCACTGAACCATCTCTTTAGCCCCCCTGCTTTCTGTTTTTGTAATTAAAGTTTTACTGGAATGTTGCAATACTCATCAATACTCACTTATTCATAGCTGTCTTTATACGGCAACAGCAGAGTTGAATATCATTATAGCACACACCATACGGCCCATCAAATCTAAAATATTTGTTACCCAGCCTTCTGTGGACACAGTTACTGATCCCTGCTCTAAAGCAAAATTGAGCATTTAAGAATCTATTATAATATTGACAATTTCTGTAAAACAGTAATAGATAGGGTTTAGGTTTAAAGATACTAAAGCCTTTAACTTTTTAAAATTATATTTATTTATGGGGTGTGGGCACATGCCATGGCACACATGTGGAAGCCAAAGGACAACTTGTGCAGGAGTGAGTTCTCTCCTACCATGCAAATTCCAGGATTGAACTCTGGTGGTCATGCCTGGAGGTAAGGCCAGCACCTCTACCCACTGAACCTTCTCACACTTAACTCCTTTCTTCAAAACTTAGTTTTGGAGAGTTGTTTCTTGTACAGTCCATGCTTTCTCAGAAGTCATTAGCCAATCAGAAATCTCTCCTGAGCAGTTGATAGCATGTATTTTATTAGTCTTACAAGTAATAGCGACATGAAGCAAAGCTTATGTTTTCTATGATCTGTGTATCTCAGTGTTTTTAATAATCTACAAATTAGAAGACAATAATCAAGGTGGATTCCAAAGAGCACACTTACCTTTTACTAAGAAATAAAGCACTGGTAACTTGGCTGAAGTTGAACAAGGCTGACCACTTCCTCCCTTGGCTAGCCATTTGTAGGGAAATGAGCATGTGGTGCTTGGTAGTATATTTTTACTTTACAAAACTATGCTGATTTCCTGTTTCCATAGACAAATAGCAATAGGTTAATAATCCGGAAATGAAGTTTCTTGTTATTCTTTAGTAGAGGTTAGCTCTTCTGCTAATATTTAATATGTTTGATATTCTCCTTTGACCCTTATGTTACTACAGATTCCAGATGATGAACTTTATGGTATTTTTTTTTTACCCCTTAGGCAGAAATTATTCAGACTGCCAGATTTTAACAATTTGGATTCACTATAGGTTAATGATGTGATATTGGGCAAATGACCTAATTCCTCCGTGATTTCCACTTCTATAAAATAGATCATTAGGAGCCACTAAGTTGTTGAAAAAATAAATGAAACAATATACTTTGAAAAGAGCTTAACCTACTGCCTGGGATATTTTAAGAGCTATGTACAATTTAAAACTCCTGTGGGTTGGAATTAGTTCCTAAGGTTCTAACTTGATATTTTTTCTTAAGTCTGTCCCTTACAGATGCAAATCAGTATATGGAGAAAAAGGGAATTCCTAAATATTATTTATGCCCATTCTTCCCAAGTACATATCCACAAACTCTGGCCTTGAATTCCCTATGTAGCCCAGGCTGGCCTGGAACTCATGCTCCCTCTGCTTCAGTCTCCTCAGTGTTCTAAGCACAGGGATTTACCACTATAGCCAGCTTCTGAACTTTTTCCTAGAAACTTTTGTTTCTATTGCTTTTGTGATTCTTATCATGAGTACTCAAGTCATAGCTATCTCTGTGTTTATCATCCCTAGTTGAAAGAATTCTTAACTTCTGTAGCTGTTGTACCTGTTCCTAGCATCCCTTTTAATTCTTTTTCATCTCTAAGGAGCGTATAAATATTCATCGAATGAATAAGTGATTGACATGAGACTTCACATTCAAACATCTTTAAACCAAGCTACATGAAGAACACTATCTCTTTATTTAAGAAAGAAGGGTAAATTGCTTCAACTACAAGAACTTACCAGCTGACCTTTGCCTACTGGTATTCTGAAACCAAAGGTAAACCAGACTCTGTGGAGTCTGTGGGGGAAGGTTACCGACTGAAAGTCTGCAGTAGTAACTGAAGAGCTTGATGAGGTCCCAGAATGTTGTAGAAACAAGAAACAGATGAAGGGATTGTCCCACCATGGATGATGTGAAAACATGACAAGTCTGAGGGATTTTAGAAGGTTCTCCTGCATCTATTTATCAGTCTGTCCCTGAGGTTAAAAGGTTGTCTTTGTGTCTACTGTGGCCTCTTTGAGCTGGACTCTGAACTTTAGTAGGGGCATGGCTACCTCTGCAACAGTAGGCCTGCTGCTTGGGCAGCGGCTCCCAGGTTGCCTGGTTCCCAGGGCCTCAGTGTAGGGAAGGCCCATCTTCTGGCACAGTGAAAATGCATTCCCAGAAAGCAGAAGTATAGACTGTGCCAGGCAACAGAGCTGAGGCACTGGTGCCCTAGATACCCATGTCAGAGTGGATTTCTCACCACATCATAGAACATACTTTATCACCCAGACTTGCAGGTATACTCAAAACCATGTTAAACACTGAGTTTCACAAATGCATAGAAGACAGTGTCCTTGCCTTTGATAAGTTAGAAGTACAGGGCATGTCTTATGTGTTCTCTTTGGAATAAACTCTCAAACTTAGGAATAAGAAATATGAAGAAACTCAGAAAATTTATATAGCTGAATGTAATTCTATTACAGGGACTCAGACTCAGAAGACAGCGGTGAAATGGTGCAGGAAAGAGTTCTGAAAAAAAAGTAAGTAGGTGTGATGGCTTTATTTTTATTGATGAAAATTGGGGGTACAGGTAAAAACAACAAAAGAGGTGGTGGTGGAATGGAACAGTCTGTGGGTGATGTGGTTGGGTAGTGTTGGGTGAGGCCAGTCGATGAAGAGGGCAGCTGATTACTGACAAGCTAAGCAATCTAGATTTGTTCCCATAGCCTACTAATATTTTTCATTCTTTAATAAAGATTGTGTGTGTGTGGTGCATGCACATGCATGCATTCATGCACAGAAGTTGACCTCAGGCATACTTTTCTATCACCTTCCACACCATTCTTTGAGACAGGGTCTCTCACTGAACCTGGAGCTCACCAACTCAGCTAGACTAGCTGGCAGGTGAGTACTAGGGATCCTCTGTCTGTCCCACCTCCCCAGTGCTAGGATTACAGGCTCAGATCACAGCATCCAGCTCTTATATGGGTGCTGGGGATCCAAACACAGGTCCTCATGTTTGTGCAGCAAGCGCTTTACCAGCACAATAAGTCATCTCCCCGGCCCTGTATTTTGGTTCTGTAACATTAAAACAACATTTCAATCTGGCATTTACGCTACATGCTAGAATGGGAGAGAGATACAGGTAAGAAGATAATCTAAGAATTCATCAGTGCAAGAGAATGGATTTGAAATGGGGAATGGTGGTTAACACAGAAATAAAAAAAGACATTAAGGAGCCCCATGGGCAGTGATGGCTTTAATATCAGCACTGGGGAGGCAGAGGCAGGAGGATCTCTGTGAGTTCGAGGCCAGCCTGGTCTACAGAGTGAGTTCCAGCACAGCCAGGACTGTTAAACAGAGAAACCCTGTCTATAAAAACAAAAAAAGACATTAAGGAGAAAGGAGCAGGAGCAATAGAACCTGGTGACCAAAAGAATGATTACTAAGGACTATATAACACAACACACAGTCCATGTTGAATCACTGGTTGAAAAGACAGGAATAATAAAACGAAAGCTAAAATTGAGTGGGTGAGTTTTCCAAGGTAAAATCATGGCCTCTCATAGAGAGAGAAGGTTGCTCTGAGAAGCTAGAGTACTTGCTTTTCTTCTTTCTTTTTCTTTTCAAGACAAGTTTTCTTCTCTGTGTAGCCCTGGCTGTCATGGAACTCTCTCTGTAGACCAGGCTGGCATCAAACTCAGAGATCCGCCTGCCTCTGCCTCTGGAGTGCTGGAATTAAAGAGCCACCGCAACCCTGCTGTACTTGATTTTCTTTTTTTCTTTTTTCTTTTTTCCGTTTTTTGAGACAGGGTTTCTCTGTGTCGTTTTAGTACCTGTCTTGGATCTCGCTCTGTAGACCAGACTGGCCTTGAACTCACAGAGATCCGCCTGGCTCTGCCTCCCGAGGGCTGGGATTAAAGGTGTGTGCCACCACCGCCTGGCGTACTTGGTTTTCTTACGGACTGTTTTATCCTGTCCAAATGATCATCCCTGAATGGTGTGTGTGTGTGTGTGTGTGTGTGTGTGTGTGTGTGTGTGTATGTGTGTATGTGATGTACTTCCTAATCTCCATGACATTGAAGTTTTTCCTGTAAACCGGCAGATTCCTCTCTTGGAACAGGTGACTGTCAGTGGAGTTTCTGTGCTGTCTTCTTCCTTTGAACTCAAGAAGGAGGGGGCCGTAGTGAGCTGCAACTCTTCCCTTTCTCCAGGGGCTCACCTCCGAACCCAGGCCTCATTCTTGATGGTTTTCACTGCACCTGTGAATCTTTTATTGCATGAAATTGTTCTGTTCACTTAGGGTTTATGACACACTGGTTTAAGTATTTTGTAACAAATTCATTAACTCTTTTAGATACTTGCTGAAATATCTTAACCTTCCTACAAAATAGAAATGAATCAACACTGCTTTCATCCAGTAGCCTTATGCCGTCTTGCCATTCAGCATCTATAAAAGTGTGGAAATTAAGTGGATTTGTTAAAATTAAACAAGTTTTTTTTGTTTCCTCCTTCAGTTTGATTTCTGCTTGCTTGAGTGGTCTCATCAGGAAATGGCTTATAGCTAGTGGGGTTTTGCGGTTTCATTTTCTCACAATGTTCCTATAATACCTTTAGATTTTACAGTAGAGCAAACTTTTGAGAGCTGATGCATACTTTAAAAAAAAATTCTGTACTTCTGCAACCGATCATAGGATGCCCAGCCCCATGGCTGCATCTACACACAACTCTTGCATCTAACGTTCGGGGACCATCACGGGCAAAGGCGCAGAAAGAGTGTAAGGGTCAGAGGACCAGGACATCTACTGTGAGATAGGAATGGCAGGGAAACTGTACCCATGGCACCTCAACAATGTGGCTGCCTAGACAAGACCTGAACAAGGACAAGCTAACAGACATACTAACATGGAAAGGGGAAATCTCATGAGGCCCCATCCCTAGACAAGAACTAAGAAATGGCGAGAGCCTGAGAAGTAGTCTTCCCCCTGAGGACAAGTCTCCTAATTGGTTAGTCCTCCAATACCAAGTGGTCATCCCTACACCATATACATAAGCAGCACTAACTGGACTCAGTCGGTTGGTTTTTTTTTTTTTTTTTTTGTGTGTGTGTGTGTGTGTGTGTGTGTGTAAAACAATAACAATGAAAGAGGCCAGGAATTTGAGGAGTGGTATGGTTAGAGGAAGGAAAGAGAATAGGGGGGATGATATAATTACATTTTAATTAAAAAAATTATGAAGTTCTAATAAGACACTACTTACAGATGCTTAGGTTTTAGGTAAAAGATATAGCAGCATCTAAGAAAGTTTTACTTTCTAAAAAAAGGATTTCTTTTTAAGTGTGTGTGTGTGTGTGTGTGTGTGTGTGTGTGTACGCATGATCAAGCAGGTACCCATAGAGGCCAGAGGCTTCAGATCCCCTTCGATGCTGGAGTTATAGGCAGTTGTGAGTCAACTGATGTGAGTGCTAGGAATTGAACTCTACTAACTGCTAGCCATCCCTCTAGTCCAGTTTCTTATTTATTTCCAGTTCCTTCCTGTTGTTCGAATCTTAGATGGTCTTTTAATAATAAACCCAGAGCCAGATATCAGGGTGAAAGTTGAAAGATCAGAGAAGCAGAGCAGCCAGCCACTAGTTGTTACCTCTACAAAATCCTCTGAGTTCCTGTGTCCTCACGCCTTATATACCTTTCTCTGCCCTGCCATATTACTTTCTGGGATTAAAGGTGTGTGTGTTTCCTAGGCAAAGGCATGAGATCTCAAGTGCTGGGATTAAAGGTGTGTGCCACCACTGCCTGACCTCTATGTCTAATCTAGTGGCTGGCTCTGTCCTCTGATCCTCAGTCAAGTTTATTAGGGTACACAATATATCACCACATTTCCCTTTTTTTTGTCTAAAATAATAAAAGGTTATATAACTAATGTAAGAAAAACTATATACAATAAGTACAATAAGTATATATAATATATACAGTCAAGAATGCCCAATTCATTAACATTTGACAGATTCAGAGAAAATACTCCGTTATTTATCCCATTTTCGTGAGTCCAAAATGTTGTACCTAATTCACTTTCTATCCTAACTTGTATTACCAAATGAAAACTATCTTTTGATGTCTTTCAAACTTATACACTTTACACATCTTTAGTGAGCTTCTTTTTTGAATTTGTTAACAAGGAAAACTATAACTATAACTATCTAAACTTCAACTCCCTTAGAGACCCAAGAAGGAAATAATATTACCTAAGTAAGCAGGAAGTGCAAGCAGGTGACTTCCAAATACTATGAGAAATGACAGAAACAGCTGGCTGCCTGGACAGTCACCCCAGATTTCTCTGTATTTGAGGAAAATAGATACAAATTAATAATATTTATATGTTAGGGATATAGAATAAGAGAAAAATTGTGGTGTGATAGAATTAGGGTGAGGTGGAATTCCTTATTAGTCACTAGATAAACTAACAATGTTTTTATTTTAATGGAGTGAGAGCATTCCAAAGGAACAAAGACATTTTGAAACCTTATCTCTTACTGACCCAGAAAGTAATTTTCCTTTTAGAACTTCATTGTGTTACTCTGCACTAAGCAAGTTAATTTAAAATGTTTTATTTTTAAGTAATATTCATGTCTACCTGTTTAGTTCTGAGATGCTTTAGTAGCTGTTGCAGGTCTTGCACCATATTCTGGCTCCCTTATATAGCTAACCCAATCCCTAACCTATGGCTTTGTACTTTGTAGGTAGTTGGTAACTCTGTTGAACACATTGTTGGATTTTGTTGTGTTTTTTCTTAATTAAAGTAACATAATTGAAAGCATCCTTAATCCTGTCATACACAATTGATTCTCTTTTATACTTCATTTTTAATTAGTATTTTAAGTTAGTATACATAGTGATGGGTTTCAGTGTGGCATTTTTATACCCAGCTGTTATACTTTGTGTTCATTCATCCTTTCCCCTGCTGCCTTCTCCCATCCCCCATCTCCCCTTTTGTTTGTCTCCTTCCTCTCCCAAATAATCTTCTATTCTGTTTTCATGCTACATTATCCTCTCTTTCCCCCACTTTTTAAAGATTTCTTCCTTTAGCATGAAAGATCCCAATAGCCCAAGCAGTCTTGAGCAAAAAGACTCATGCTGGAGGTATCAGTATTCCTGATTTCAAGTTATACTATAGAGCCATAGCAAACAAAACAAAAAAGCAAGACACAGACTAATGGAGTAAAGTAGAGGATCTAGAAATAATCCCAAACAGATATAGCCACCTGAGTTTTTACAAAGCTACCAATATATACACATTCACAAAGAGTGCTGGGAAAACTAATACCTATATGTAGAAAAATGAAACCAGATCCTTATCTCTTGCCCCATACAAAAATCAACTCCAAATGAGTCAAAGACTTATGTTGTACTATGTGAGGTATTTCAAACTCAGAAAGACAAATACCATGTGTTCTCTCTCAGATGCAGATTCCAGCTTTTAACTGGTACATGTGAATTTATGTGGGAGTGAGTGTGTGTAGAGTCCAGGTACCTGGACAGGGACAATGAGAAGGGAAAAAAGATTCTGTAGGGATTGGGAATCAGTAGAATACATAAGACCCAAAACTCTGAAATTATCAGATTAAAAAAATAGAAAAAATAGTTCAAGATATAGATATGAACCAGGGGCTGATGAGATGGCTTAACGATAGCCTTCCCACACAAACCTGGTGACCTGAGTTTGATCCTAAGAGAAAACCAACGCCCTAAAAGTTTTCCTCTGACCGCCACATGCCTTATGTGTCATTCATACCCATGCACACACATATCACAACACATATACTAATAATAAATACGAAATTTTAAAAAGATATACGGTAAAGTAATTCTGAGTAGGACCTTGGTTGCCCAGGAAATAAAGCCAACAACCAATAAATGAAACTCATGAGATTAAAAGCTTTTGTACAGCAAAGAAAACTGTTAATTGAATGAAGAGACAGCCTACAGGATGGGAGACAATCTTGTCTGATGGAAGACGTAATATCCAGAATATACAAAGAACCCAAAACACTAAACAACTAGGAAATAATAACCCAGTCAAAAAGTAGACTAAGGAACTTAACAGAGTGTTCTCAAAAGACATACAAATGGCCAGTAAATATTTTTAAACATGTTCAACATCCTTAGATATGAAGAAAATATAAATAAAAACTGCTGTGCAATTCCATCTCTTTTGGGGAATATTATTTTAAGGTGTGTTACTTTTGTTTATGTTGCATTTGTTTAACTCTGTGAAGCTGTGTTACTGTGCCTGTTTAAAACACCTGATGGTCTAATAAAGAACTAAACATCCAGTAGCAAGACAGGAGAAAGGATAGGCGGGGCTGGTAGGCAGAGAGGTTAATAGAAGGAGAAATCTGGGAGGAGGAAGAAGGAATGAGAGAGGAGAGGAGGACTGCAGGGACCAGTCACCCAGCCACCCAGCCACCCAGCCATCCAGCCAGACATGGAGTGAGAAGGAAAGAAAAGGTATACAGAAGTAAGAGAAGGATAAAAGCCCCAAGGCCCAAGATAGATAAGACAATTTAAGAAAATCTGGCTAGAAACAAGCCAAGCTAAGGCTGGACATTTATAAGTAAGAATAAGCCTCTGTGTGTGATTTCTCTGGGAGCTGGGTGGCAGGCCCCCCAAAAGAGCAAGAATAACTAACAACACATCTCAGCCAGTTAGAAAGCTTCTCATCAAGAAAACAACAAAAGCCAGCAGGAATGCGGGGAGGGGAACTCTTACCCCTGTTGGCTGGAGTGTAAGCTGGTGCAGCCATGGTGGAAATCAGCTTAATTAACCAGAATTTGTTTATGACCCAGTTATACTGCTTCTGGGCATATACCACAGATATTTGTACATACATGTTTAATGTTGCTGTATTCACAATAGCAAGGAAATGAAACCAGCCTAGATGCCTATCAGCTGATGAATGGGTAGTGAAAATGTAGTACAGCTACACAATGGAGTTTTATTCAGTTGCAAAGAAAAACAAAATTGTGAAATCTGCAGGAAAATGGAACTGGAAAATATTGTATCAAGTGAGGTAGTTCAAACTCAAAAAGCAGATATCCCATGTTCTCTCTCATGTGCAAACCCCAGCTTTTCACTCTCATTTATGTGGGGATGAGTGTGTAGAGACAGGAGCCATGAGAAGGGAGAAAAGGGTCTCCGGGGAGTGGGAGGGAGAATGCACCAAGTGGGAATGTTGGGAGGGGGAATGCTTTGGCAGGGACTGGGAAGGATGGGGGTGGGGGAGAGAACCAAACAAAAGTGACCGTGTATGCTCTAGAGAGGTGGCTCAGCAAGTTAAGAGCATTGGTTGCTCTTCCAGAGGACTCAGGTTCAATTCCCTGCACCCACATCCATCTCACAACCATCTGCAATTCTTGTTCCTGGAGATTCAATGCCATCTCTGGCCTCTGTGGGTACCAGGAATGCATATGGTATGCATACAGACATACATGTGTGGGTAAAATATCCATAAAACATACAATTAAATAAAAATATTTTTAACACAAGCAAAATAACTTATTTCTTTTTATTTTTATTTATTTAGTTATTTGTTTTCTTTTTTTGAGACAGAATCTTACTATGTAGACTAGGCTGGCCTCAAACTCACAGAGATCTGCCTGCCTCTGTCTCCTGATCCTGGGATTAAAGGCATACACCACCGTATTTCAAAAATAAACATTTTTAAAAACCAACAGTGTATGAAAAAGCCATAAGGAAATCAAGTAATAAAATAAAATAAAATAATTCGAACAGATATAACTACCTGGGTGAATAAAGCTGCCATTAGAAACCATAGGTTATTAAATGAAAATTCCAATGCCAGAGGCAGGCTACCCCCTATGAGTTGTTGGCCAAGAAGACCTCTGTCCCTAAACATGTGCATACGCATACACACGCACACGTACACGCACACATAAGCAGTTGCCACTGCTGCTGGCTTTCCACCAGAACTAAGACCTTGTTGCCAAACGTGCCACACACTTTGATTGCAGGACATACAGATATCAGGCTGGTGTTAAAAGCTTCCTTCCTGTTGGCTAAACCTCATAGTGCCGAACAGTGCTCTGCAGGCTGCTGGGGGAGACTGTCCTCAGCACTGTCATTTAGCTGTGGACACTGTATGCAATGATACCTACTGGACGGGCAATATGAGTCCCCAGGTGCAATAGCAGCATGCCTGTTAGGTGGGTAACCAGCAGCTTTCTGGTTGGATTTGACGCCCTCGCCATGAGCGGGACAGTAAATCTGGTTAAACGCTCTGGCTGGGGAGGTCACGGGCACTTGGAAGGCATCTGCTGCTGTGGTTTTGCTAAATGAACGTGATGTACCTGTCTAGTTGCCTTCTAAATGACTCTATGCCCATAGACTAGAGATGCTTTCAGTTTTGATCGACAGCTTTCTGCAGTGGTAGGCAGTGACTGTAGAGACGACTGTTCAAAGTACTGAGAAGAAATGACTGCTGAGTGCTCGGTCATAAATGGGACATCTGTACCGCCATTCACCACCCGACCGCAAAACCAGGGAACCTCACCAAAGGAGGGACAGAAAGAATGTACGCGCCATGGGGAGGGGGTTGAGGAGGTGTGGCATGCTGATTTCTGAGTGTGACTTGGGTGCTGTGCTCTTGAACCCATACATGCTATATTACTTGCACAGGATCTACACAAGATTGAGTATGCCAACACTCTGTCACATTGGGTCCCAATCTGAAGATTTATCTGCAGTTAATGGTTGATGGGGAAGAGAGAATTTTCTTCAGTGTGCAGACCACAGTAAACTACCAATGCCCCTGTAAACAACCCTAAGGAATCTCACTGGGATTAAAAAAATAAAAAAGACATGTAAGTGGTGGTAGGGGGCATAGCTGGGGAGAGGAAAGGCTTAGGAGTGAGGGGGGACAAGAGAGGATAGCAGAGTGGATGGGCAGAGAATGTGATCAAAATACATTAAGTACAAGATGAAAATGTAACAAAGCAATCCATTTATGTATGACTAATATATGATAATACACATTTTGAAATGATCTCTTGCCGGGCGGTGGTGGTGCACACCTTTAATCCCAGCACTCGGGAGGCAGAGGCAGGTGGATCTCTGTGAGTTTGAGGCCAGCCTGGTCTACAGAGCGAGATCCAGGACATGCACCAAAACTACACAGAGAAATCCTGTCTCAAAAAACCAAAAAATAAAAAATAAAATAAAAATTAAAGATCTCTTCCTCCCTTTTCATAATCTCTTTCTGTTTTCATGTTCTACACACACACACACACACACACACACACACACACACATTTAAACCTCAATTCCTATTTGAGGAAAAAAAATGTGATACCTGTCTTTCTGAGTCTGGCTTAAATTTCATATTTTTATGTAATTGTATTTATAATTAACTTGTAATTTTAAAAGTATTTTATTTTATTTTTGATACAGGGTCTTGGTATGTGGTCCAGACAGGCCTGGAATTTGTAGCAATTCTCCTATCTTAGCCTCCTGAGTGCTGGTGTTATAAATATATACCACTATGCCCTGAAGAATTTTATGTTCTTTTTAAAAATAAAATTCCTCCATATTTTGTATGTTTTAAAATAGTCAAACATTGTATTATTTACAGTGGTAAGAAATGTCCTTTTAATGCTAGATGAGGATAATCTGAGACATTGTTCTATTCTCAGGAAATATTGCTCAAGAATAATGGTTAATTTTAATTTATGTGAACTACAATTGAAACTCCTTTATTTGGAATATTAACTTCAAGTTGCCTACCAAGGGCTCAATTAAGAGGATGCAGCATATTTTGTGTTCAAAATCATAATTTTTCTGAAGGAGATTTGAATAATGCCAAACCAGAAAGGATTGCCAGTACCTTAGATTGAGGAAGTCCGAACTACACCTTTCCCAGTTTTCATGCTTGAGATTAATTTTGTAACATACTGTTTGTTGAACTTCCTCCTTTAAAGATAATATATTCATTTGGGGGTGTTTTCACACTGAATTAGATTTTGGGTGGATTTGTACCCATTGAAGAGAATTTATGCAAACGGAGATGTGGAAGCTTTTTCTAGAACAGCCTGCCTGTCAAGGCACCAATGCCATGAGTATGGGATGGCTCCCTGCAATGGGATCTTTTCCAAGACAGTGGCTGCAGGATAAAAACGTCAAAACGTCTTCATGAGAATCAGTCCTTTAGGCTTTCTCTCTCTTTCGTTCATTCTTTCACTCTTCCTTCCTTTCTTCTCTCTCTGTCTCTGTGTCTCTGTCTCTCTATGTCTCTCAGGTTTTGAGAGAGAGGTCTCACTTTGTTGCCCAGGTGTTTCAAATTCCTAGAGTCAAGTGACCCTCCAGCTGGGTGACACTCCCGAGTAGCTGGAACTCCAGATTGCATCGCTCTGCTCAGTTCTCCTGAGACTTTCTGACCTAGAATCGGTGTTACTCTCAGCAAGGGAATTTTTACTTTTAGTTCCTTTTTGTTCCTTCAGTATTTACTAGCAGTGCGTTGTGGGGATATTGTGCTAACCGCCTACCGGGAGCTTCAGAGCAGTGCTCTCCATGTTTATATGCAGAACCCAGATAAGGAGCAAAGCTTCTACAGGTTTGCAGAGGTGCAGAGATGAAACACTTCCCTTAACGGAGCCAGTACTTCCCCAGCCCTGGGGGAGCTGCCTGTCAGAAGCAGTTGACTTTGCTTCCTCTAAGAGAAAACGTGAGGTCCATAGGAGAGGCTTGACAAGTTCTGAACTAAACTGCCTGCTCTGACTTTGGGGAGAATAGTCCAGGTAGAAGATAGGTAACTCCAGCGTCTGTTTCCTTGCCTGCAGAGGGGCGACAGGTGTCACCAGGCCTTTCTGCTCACGAGGGGGGGGGGGGGGATGTGGCAAGGCTGAACTCACCTTTATGTTAGAGCTGTGCTTCTGACTTTTCCCTGGGAAGCAACAAGAGAGGTGAGTGCCGTTTCAGGGTGGCACAGTGGAACAGTCTCCGAGCCTAAGCAGACCACAGTTTACTGTTCTGGTTAGCCTCTTTGTTACATTTGAAGTGTACCCGAGTTTCTTTGTTGAGAAAGGAAGGCGCTAGGGCCCTGGAGGGAGATGATGGCTTTGTTGTGTGACCACAGAAGCTGGTTTCGCACTAATTTCCTCTAGGGCTTGTGATGACGTCAGGAAACCACAGCCTCCAGCATGCTGTGCTCAGGCAGCAGCAGTGCCTTCTTGGTGGTGTCTTGGCCATGACACACATTTGACATGCCCTCCCTTAATTCACTCACAGACTCTCGCTCTGCGGCATGGACCAAAGAGAAATTCTGCAGCAGTTACTGAGTGAGGCCCAGAAAAAGAAAATTAACAAGGAGGAGTTTGCCAATGAATTTCTGGTGAGTTCTGTGATGGTTTTAGAGGAGTTAGCTATCCTGTTTAACGGTCTGCTGTGGTCTAACCTGCCTAGAGTGAATTACTGTAAGGACAAAGTGAACACCAGAGCTCGGAGTAGAGGGGGAAGAAAACCTGAAAACATGACTTGGTTGAGTTTTGTTGTGTCTCTGTGCTCAGCATTTTCCCAGGTACGCTGGTTTTAATGTGTTTGCGGGTTCTTCTGTGTTCATCAATCCTATAGAAAGTATACACAGATGTGTGAATATTAACACCTTTTGAGCATCTAGAGAGAGCGTTTGAGTTATGATTTATGCTTCAAATTGCTAATTTTAATTGATACCAAAAAGAAAGTGGCTAAGAGGAACTTTTCCTGTAGTGTGGTATTTTTAGACTCCCTATAGGATATCATTTGGATGACAGGTTTTTGAAGAACACCAAAAAACCTACCATTTGCCACTTTTTTTTATCTTTTCCCTTTGTTGACAAGTTGATTATTAGAACAAGCATTTTCCTCTTTTTTTTTGTGATAACTGGGTTTTTTTTTAACTTCTATTGTTTGGAGAGGTGGCCTGAGCAAATTAGGGAGTAGAGACAAGTGAGGGACATGGGGTGTAAGGGAGCCTGGGAGTAGGTGGACTTGATTATCCAGAAGACAATGAATCTCCTTGGAGGGTTGCTGCAGTTACCAGTGTGAGCTGGGCAGGCTATGTCTCTCCATGTCAGGGGCCATGGAGAGTGTGGAACCTGCAGACCTGTCATGGTTTTGATTTTCTTGTTTTGCTTGCTTTTTGTTTGTATCACTGTGTAGCTCTGTCTGGCCTGGAACTTGTTATGTAGATCAGGCTTGGCCTTGAACTCACAGAGATCCTCCTGCCTCTGCCTCCTGATTGCTGGGACCAAAGGCGTGCACCACCACACCAGCCTGTTGTGTTTTGAAATGCTTCCAGTTGGTGTTTTAGAACTATAAGAAGGTTAAGCCTTAGCCCTTCAGCTTTGAATTGAGAAAAATGAAGAAAATCTTTGTTTTCTAACTTACAAAAATGAGGATAATAATACATGTCTTATCTACCCTCATTAGATTATTGTGATGATTACACACAAATAAATATAATAATTAAATGAGAACAAGGTATTATGGAGGTGCCTAGAGTCCTGGTTACTTGGAAGGCTGAGGTGAGTTGGATTGTGAGTTCAAGGCTAGCACCTGCAATTTAGAGGGACCATGTCTCAAAAAAAAAAAAGAGAGATCATTCAGTAATATTTATTGAGCACTTACTGCACATTAACTTTGTTTCTTCACCCTAAGATACAACAGTGAACAAAATGTCTTTGCCTTCCAGAGCTAGCATTCTAGGACCAGATACTAGATGAGAAAACACTATGAAGTTTTCACTGAACGGGAATCATGATTAGATATCACTGTAGGCTGGCATATAGCAGCTCAACTTTGATGCTGAGACATTATGCCAGCTCAACTTTCATATGGTCATGGTGTCATAAAACGCTATTCTTTCTGCCACAAGTCCTCAGGGTAGATTTGCCATGGGGTAGAGCTGCCCATGAGTCTGCTTAGATATTTGGTTGTCTTTTGACTGTTCTTGAGCCAATTTATCAGGATCTAGAGGGGAAAGTGAGCTGAGAGGCAGTGCCAGCTTCTGTCTTACTTTGGTTGTATTTTTCAAAACAGCAGACTGTATCTCTCTATTTTCACCCCTTGTAGAGGTCATTGTAGTCTCTCACCAAATTGTGGCAGCCACCTCCTGACTGTTTTCTCTGCTTCTAGCCTTGTCCTTCCTTCAGCTACTTTTCTTAGACAAAGTCTCACTATGGAGCCCTAGCTGACCTGGAACTCACTCTATATGGCAGATTAGCATTAAACTCAAAGATCCACCTGCTCTGCCTCTGAGTGCTGAGATTAAAGGCGTGTGCCACCATGCCTGGCCCTAAGAAGTCTTTTAATGATATAAACCTGGTTATGTTTTTCTCGGCTTAAGAACTTTTTACAGCTTGTATTTTTTTTTTAGCTGCTTGTAATTTCAAGCTATCGTATATATTTAGAAAACTACATAAAATGTGTGACTATAATGATAAAGGGGCCATTGCCAGTGCAGTCACCACTCAGATCAAGAACTACAGTACTGTCAAACTCCAGAAGATCCCCGACTATCCCTACCTCAGCACGCTTCTCCACCCACCTCACCACACTCAAGGGTCAATCACTGTCCTGGCTTTGTGTTAATCATTTCCATACTCTCCTTGCTCCTGATTTTTAAGAACCTTGTTTTGGGGTAGTGATTAAGTAGAACCTCACTGCTCACTGACTCATGTCCTCCAGTGGAAAACAAGAGTTTCACCCTCAGCCCCACCTAAAGGCTCAACGGAGACACCAGAAAAATAGCTTTGGGTGGGGAGGGATTGGGCAGCGGACCAGCTTGGCCCAGGGAAATAGTGCCATCAAATGGGAGGTTTTCCGCTTGACTGCTACCCACAGTCCACCTTAAGCTCTTGATGTTTTCTCAGGACTTGATGTTTCTGAGATTTCAGAACTAATTCTGTGACACAAAGCACTGCTAACTGCCTTGGTGGCAACAATCAAACAGCATATATACTTATGTGTAGATTTCCTGTGCAACAACCCCCCTCCAAAGACAAAAAACAAAAACTTAAAAAAAAAACCTACTTCCACAGCTCAGATTTCAGTTCTGACTTCTCTTTTGTGTGTGTGTGTGTGTGTGTGTGTGTGTGTGTGTGTGTGTGTGTTTATTGTTGTTGTTTTAGCCCTGGCTGGCCTGGTACTCACTACGTAGACCAGACTTGGCCTCAGACTCTCAGTAATCTGCCTGCCTCTGCCTCCTATGTGATGGGAGATTAAAGGTGTGCACCGTCAAGCTCACCCTCCTCTTCTAAAGAAAGATTTGTATTTTATGTGTATGAGTGTTGTTTTGTCTGCATGTGTATTTATGCAGTTTTGTACCTGCCTGGTGCCTGTGGAGGCCAGAGGAGAGAGTTGGATTCCTTGGAACTGGAGTTACTTGGGGTTGTGAATGACTGTGTGGGTGTTGAGAACTGAATCTTGGTCCTCAGCAAAAGTAGCAAGCTCTCTTCACTGCTGAGCCATCTTTCTAGGCCCTTCTTCCTTTTTACATTTGAAAAAATAACATTGTGTGTGTGTGTGTGTGTGTGTGTGTGTGTGTATTCACACACATGCATGTGTGTGTGTGTGTGTATGTATGTATTCACACACATGCATGTGTGTGTGTGTATGTATGTATTCACACACATGCACGTGTGTGTGTGTATGTATTCACACACATGCATGTGTGTGTGTATGTGTATGTATGTATTCACACACATGCATGTGTGTGTGTGTGTGTGTGTGTATGTGTGTGTGTGTGTGTATTCACACACATGCATGTACCACAGCAAGTGTGAAAGTCAGAGAACAACTTCAGAGAGTGTGTTCTCTTCTCCACCATGTGGATCCTGGGAACTGAACTCAGTCATCAGGTATCCTTGGTGACAGATATCCTTACTTACTGACGTATCTCTCTGTCCCTTGGTTTGGCCAGGGAACCTTGGGAGGGTCAGGCCTGCTGTGACAGCAGATGCTAGTGCCATGCTGCTTACCTCTTTTCCTAGTGCCAGTACTAAATGCAGTATCCTTCCAATGCATGCTGTGTGTTTTCTCTTGCCTTAGACATTCCTTGTGGTCCTCTTAACCTGGCTACCATTTAATGATTGCTTAGATCTCAGTTTGGTGGTCATGTCCTAGACAAGCTTTTTTGTACCCTCCCCCTTCTCCTCTTTCTCCTCCTTCTCTTGTGATGGCAGAGATTGAACTCAGAGTCTGGCACATACCAGGCAAGTGCTCTACCACTGAGCTATGTCCTCAGCCATGAGAAATCTACATCTTTTTAAAAATATTATTTTATTTTAAATGTATTTGTATGGATATTTTGCCTACATGTATGTTTGTGCATCAGGTGCATGCCTGGTGCCCATGTAGGCTAGTGTTGGACTCTATTACACCCTAATAGAATGTAACTCCCGGGACTGGAGTTCCAGACAGTTGTGAGCTGCTATGTGGGTGCTGGGAATCAAACTTGGGTTCTCTGGAAGAACAGCCAGTGCTCTTAACTGCTGAGCAATCTCTCCAGTCCCAAGCAGCCTTCTTGATCTACCTGAATAGATCAAATCATCTGTGATTAAGGTCTTGTTGATATGACCTATGCTTTTTATAGCACTCACCACAATTCCAATGTTTAACTTTGTAGGATTACTGCTTCCTTATCAAATTGAGACTTCACAAAGGCAATGTACATAGTTCATTTTGATCGTATTGGTCCCCTCCATAATTTGTACATATAGCAAATACTAAGATATAAATAGTAAAACAGTTTACCAAAAGACAAATAGTTCTGGCTGGCAAGACGGCTCAGCAGGTAAAGGCACTTGCTGACCAGCCTGATGACCTGAGTTGGATCCCTGGAATCCGCATGATAGAAAGAGAGAACTGACTCCTGCAAGCTGTCCTCTGATCTCCATGCATATGCCGTGGCACACACAGCGTACCTCCTACTGAATAAACAAATAAATGTCACTTAGAAAAATTTAAAGATACTCAGTTCAGCCATCGGCTTAGCAACACAATGCCTATCTAGCACACTCAAGGCCCCAAGTTCAACTCCCCAGCACCACATACTCACAAAACAGACAGTCACATAGCTCATAGTAGAACTGAATTTCAGACAGCGTGCTGTCTAATATCACAACCTGTGCCCTTGCTGCTCTCAATGATTGCCTCCAAGTGACCTACTGACCTTAATGCTTTAAACTATAAGGGGTAACATCTACAATAAATGCTTTACACACAGGCATCAGCTTCATAATTAGTAAAAAGCAGGCATATGTATTCCTCAGATCAAGAAATAGGATTGCTGGGGCAAGAGATGTGGCTCAGTGGTCCAGTGGGTGCTTAGCATTCAGGAAGCCTTGGGTTTATCCACAAGGACCACACAAAAAACAGGTTTGGTGGTATAATCTTGTATTCCCAGCACGTGGGAGGTAGAGGATCAGGAGTTCAAGCTTATCCTCAGCCTAGTCTACGAGAGACCCTGTCTAGATGGACACACACACACACACACACACACACACACACACACTCGCTGCACAGAGAGCCCCTGGGTGTTCTTCCCAATAATCACAGCCTGACCTCCGAAAAGATAGAAGCCAACACTATCTGAATACATTTTCGGTTTTCTGCGTTGCCATACTTATTCCACTAAACAATAGCTTATCAATTGTGTTGCATGTAGCTGGAGCTCAGGTTTTTTTCTAGTCGTTGTTGTGAATTCTGCCAGGATTCCATAGATGCTATTCTTGTTTTGACCATAGAGAAAGTGTTGAAAGATGTCAAATAGTCACTGGGTAGTATAGTTTGCTTTCCTGTTTCCATGATAAAACACTGACCAAAACCAGCTTGGAGAGGTAAGGGTTTCTCTAGATTAAACTTCCATGTCACAATCCATCATTCAGGGAAGGCAGGTCAGAAACTCTAGGCAGGAACTGAAACAGAGGGCAGGGAGGAACGCTGCTTACACTCTTGCCCTTATGGTGTGCTCAGCCCGCTTTGTTACACATCTCAGAACCACCTGCCTAGGGGTGGCACTGCCCTGGACCCTCCCTCAGTCATTAGTCAGAAAATGCCCTTCAGACCTGCTTACAGGCCAATCTGATGGAGGTGTTTTCTCAATCAAGATTTCCTCTTCTCAGGTCACTTTAGCTTGTATTGAGTTGACAAAAACTAACCAACACAGCTGCTACTCCCCATTTGGTTCAGCACAGAGAAGTCTGGAGCTTTGCTGGTCTCAAAATGTAGTGTTATTACTCTTACCCTAAGCTTGTCCTTCCTTCCTCTC
>CABHPH010117672.1:1844-14767 GCA_902168325.1 Peromyscus nudipes | reverse complement strand
CCCATTTCTCCCTCAGTCTGTAGCCACTGACTTCTCCCTCAACCTGTCTTGCAGCAGCTCAGCTGAATCTAACATGTAAATAACCTTCTTCTGTGTAGCCCCTGACTCCTGCTGGCACGGCGTCATACTGCTCAACTTCTTAATTTTCTAGGAAACAAGAGTCTCGCCCTCCAAAGCTCAGCTTCCTGTCCTTCAGGGAAGTATCTAAGCTTTCTGCTATCCCCTTTCAGATGGGAACTCCGTCTTGACAGCAGACAGTACCTGAGGCCCCTCCCACCTCCAATCACCAAGGATGAAGAGATTCCTTCCTGGGGTACCTCATAACCTGCTCTCCTAACTTTGCTCTTCTTGCCTGCCCCTCTGTGAAGCCGTCAGGCCCCCTAACTGATCCCCTAAACCTGACTAAGCCTGTCTTCTCTCACCTCTGAAATGGACTCCTACAGCCCCCGCTCTGGCTCTCCCTGACCTTGACCAACCCTTTATCCTGTGTACTACTGAAACATGGGCGAGCTCTGGGGACTGGGGACTAATGAGAAGACCCACCTTTGCCCCTGCTGCCCGTCTTTACAAACAGATGCAATAGCTAGAGGGTGGCAGCCTTGCCCATGGGCATCAGCGGCAGCCTCACTATTGGCACAGGAGGCACCTAGGCTCACCTTTAGTCTCTCTCTCTCTCTCTCTCTCTCTCTCTCTCTCTCTCTCTCTCTCTCTCCCTATTCTATCTCAAGAGCCTCTCCATTTTGTCTCTTTCTAAGTTTCTTCAACTTTTCACATCACCTGCCTAGAAAGTCCTGATGTCTCCCTGACTCCTGCCCTCTTCTCCACCCAGCTACACTCCTTCCCGAGGCCACTACCCTCACTCACTCATGCCTAGAGTCATTTGAAACGCACCTACAAAGATCCGCAACCTTCTATGTCTCCTCTGTTGTCCTGACTGTACTTGGTTCACAGATGGAAGCTCAGCTCTCAGCTCCACGGACGCCCGCCAAGAGGGCTTGACCAGGTTGTAGAGTCTGCATCTCCCACAAGGCTCCACTTCTCAGAAGGCAGAGCTCGGAGCCCTCACTAGAGCCCTCCCTCACCTTACCATGAGACAAAATCCATTAGCACAGACACGGATTCTAAATACGCACTCCACAACCTCCACCACCATGCTTCCATTCAGCAGGGGAGGGACTTTCTCACCACCACAGGGCCATCTTCTTACCCATGGGCCTCCAATCCTAAAGCTGCTAGAAGCTGCTGGTCTTCCCGAGCAGGCGGCAGTCGTTCACCAGTGAGGTCACCAGGCCCCTACTGAAGATACAGCTTTGGGAAATCCTTTTGCTGAGAAAGCTGCTGACGAGGCCAGCCAGCACCCTACCCTTCTTCCTCTGTTCTGCTCTGGGCCCCTCTGAGTCTAGCTTCTGCCTGCTCTGAGTCCTGGAGACAGACCCTCCAGGCTGTGGGAGCTGTTCTGGGCCCTCAGGGCTGGCTCCTTCTACAGGACAGATGCAACCCCTCGTGCTCAAGGAAAGCCCTTCTTTTTTTTGGTTTTTGGAGACAGGGTTTCTCTGTGTAGCTTTGCGCCTTTCCTGGAACTCACTTTGTAGACCAGGCTGGCCTTGAACTCACAGAGATCCTCCTGGCTCTGCCTCCTGAGTGCTGGGATTAAAGGCGTGCGCCACCACCGCCCGGCGAAAACCCTTCTTATTCAAAGGCCACATTGGGGCTCCGCCTCTCCAGTGCCTCCTTTAGCCCACCCCTCAGCCCTTCTGAGTAGATCTGCAGCCATCCTTTTCTTCCAGGACATTTACCTCCTCTGGAACCAGCCCCATGGACTTAGTTAAGGTCTCTATTGCTGTGAAGAGACACCATGACCATGGCAACTCCTATAAAGGAAAACATTTAATTGAGGTTGGCTTACAGTTCAGAGGTTTAGTCCATTATTGTCATGGTGGGAAGCATGGCAGAGTGCAGGCAGACATGGTGCTGGAGAGGAGCTGAGTTCTACATCTAGATCCACAGGCAGCGGGAAGAGAGACTGAGCAACTAGGCCCAGCTTGAGCTTCTGAGACCTCAAAGCCTACGCCCTAGTGACACACTTCCTCCAATAAAGCCACACCTACTCCAGCAAGGCCACACCTCCTAATAGTGCCACTCCCTATGAGCCTATGAGGGCCATTTTCTTTCAAACCACCTCACCCCCGTCTACATTCTTTCTCTTTCTTAAGACACCCTCTCTGGGAGCACACTGATGGTGTTTTCCCTGTCCCTCCACTAACCCTACCACCCAAACCATTTTACCAGGAGATTGGGTTTATTTGAAAACCTCTGGTCCACAAGCCCTCAGCCCATGCTGGACTGATCAGCACATCTGATCATCTTCATACACCAATGATGGCTAAGCTCCCAGGAGTCGAGAGGTGGCTCCATCTGTCACAACTCAAAAGGGCTCCAGGCCCAGATCTGGTAAGGACTCCTGTCAGAGAGCCAGCCCTCTAAATTTTGAGCTCTCTCACCTATTCCGATTCCTGAAGATGGGCTCTTTCCTCCTCTCCCATCAGGGTCTCTCTCTGTCCTCTCTGCCACCCAGGTAACTTGGTAAGTGTTGAAATTCCAGATGTTTGCTATTCAAACTAGTAAACGATGACTCGCTTCTTCTACCCAGCCTCCATCCACCACTCCACAATGTGCTCTCTCTAACTTTCGATTCCCAGGCAGCCTGATTCCACAACTGTGGTCATGAACAAGCTACCTCCAGTTCCCTTAACCATCCCAAATACTTTTTTCTCCCCTAAGACCAAACAAACCCAGCCTGCACAATTGCTCTCTCCTGGGGTGGGTACCCTCATTGGAGCTGTAAGTACCATTTCTTGGAACCAGGATGGGACATACAGCCTCACAGCTCTACCATGGACCCCAACTGGGTATGGTCACTTTCACCATCCCAGACCCCTTGGGATGAAAAATAAGACCAAGGGGTCATGGGATAAATCTATATCTATATTTCCTGTGCCAGTCTATCTTCCAGTCCTCAAGGATTTTTAGAACCCTTGAGAAAGCACCAGCCACCTTTATAAATGGTGCAGGTGAGTTATTAGAAAATCTGAATCCATCCTGCACTCCACCTGGCCTCCTGGAAGACTATTCTGAATGAATTCCTGAGTCTTTCCCACACCTATGGCAGTAACAATGGGTCCCTTAATGCATCCTCATGCCTATTTTTGCTCCTCTGCAAGAGTCCCTCAAGGTAGCAGTTCCTCTTACCCACATAACCCTAACCTCCACCGCTTTCTCTCCCTCGTCACTTCCAGGACCTCTCTACTCTCTGGAGACACCAGATGACTACCTCTTTAACTGCCTTCACAGTCCTGCCCTCCATCAGCACATACTAAGTCTCAATTTCAGGGGCTTACTAGCCCCGGAAGGAACTCCCTTCCGGTGGCAATCCAAGCTGGACCAGCGGATGAGCAAATCCACTCACAATCCTTGTTTCCCAGTTCCTGCTTCCCCAGCTCACTCTGTACACTGAAGGAGAGCTCTGCCCCTCCTCCGAGTCATGCCCAGGAACTGAGGGCCGTGGCTCCCAGTCATGACTGGGATCAGTTTGGCAGCCTCAGCAGCGGCTACAGGTTTGGCCACAGGCAGATTGGGTCATAGTCTGTAACTATCACAGCAGATTTCTACCCAGCTAGCAGACACCATCCAAAACTCAACCTTAGCCCTGCAACTGCTCCAAAACCAGCTCACATCCCTAGTCTCGGTGGTCCTGAAGGACCAAAGAACCCCGGACTTGCTAAGTGCTGAAAAGGGCCATTGCTTCCTTCTCAGTGAAGAACGTTGCTATTCTGTGGACCAACCGGCCAAGTGGAAGAGAGAATTAAAAACTTAGATGAACTGGATTGCAAACTACGTCCTCCAGGGGCCAACTCCAACACGGGGCTCTCCTTTTGGTCTCCCTTGGGTCCCTGGCTCCTCCCCGTCCTGCATCCACTAATTTCTATACTTCTCATAGTGATTGTTCCCTGACTCTTCAGGTTCCTTTAGGAGAGAATTAATGAAATTACCCAACAGTCAGTAAACCAAATGCTTCTAACATTTGTGTATAGAATTTCCCCAAGTCTCCTATCCTCCTATCTCAGGCCTTTCTCTCTCTCTCTCTCTCTCTCTCTCTCTCTCTCTCTCTCTCTCTCTCTCTCTCTCTCTCTCTCTCTCTCACACACACACACACACACACACACCCCGACTTTGACTGACATTCCAGCCTTTCTGAAAACCTCACAACATCATCCCTGCCCAGCTCGAAGAAGCTAGAGATTATCCTCAACAAAAGGCTGGAGTGTTAGGTCCCAACCCCCGAAATGACAGTGCCATTGACCATGACCTAAATGACAGTCAGGGCTCAACTCAGGCTGGACTCTGACCAGGCAAACGGAAGGACAGAAGGACGGCTACTTAAAGTCAGCATTCCTCAGAAATCTTGTAAAGTGGGTTTCTGTTTCTCAGGAAAAGCCATTACTTTCTTATCTGACCCCTACAGCCCCCTACAGCCCCCTGCAGCCCCCTACAGCCCCCTACCTCTGGGAAGGGCATCTAGTTTCCTATTAACTCAAACAAGCTTGCAACAGATCAAAGCCCCATGTTAGTCCCCACACTGTTCCAGGCAGCAACTCCCTCCTGCAGCTAGCTGCTCTCTTTAAAACTGTCAAGACTCTCCTGCTGCTTCTGCTGCCTTCTCTGATTCTCTGATCCGGGAGAGAGAACCTTGGCAACTCAGATAAACTTGTTTCCACCACAGAATGGCCTGGTTCAGTGGCCTGGTTCACTGTGCCCTCACTATACCCACCTTCAGTCAGAGAGACTTTAAAAGAAAGTTTGCCATCTGTAAGGCCAAGCTTTTGCCTGGAGAGCTCTTTATGTCTCAGGGGACCACACACTATGTTAGCGGACCCCTGTACCTACACTGAGCAGATGGGTAAGAACAGTCAGTAGGTCATAAACACTAAGAAGGACCAAAGCCCTGGAAAGTTATGTGACGTGCCCAAGGGCCCAGAGCTGAGGCTGGCCTAGGAAGAGACGAAACAGGTGTTTGTCTCCTACCTTAATTCTGGGCTAGGGTTCAGATCACACAAGATTGATAGAAAAATCCCAAGGAACACCAGCACAGTCACAGCTGAGCCAGGCCGGGGCGGAGCTTCCTGACGACAGCCTCTGAGAACTGACATCAACTGTCAGCTCTTAAGAATATTCATTTACATGTATTTTGTGGCACCAGGGATTGATTAAAGCTAGAGCCTCAAGCTGGCTACCAAGCATTCCAAAACCCATGCCAGGAGAGTGAGCCCACCCTGGTAATGCCTGGAGCACCAGGACCCACAGGCTGGATGACCCAGAGACCGAGGACAGAACCAAACACGACTGGAGGAAAAAAAGTCAGTGTCGTGATGCCTAACGATACCTGCTGTACTCATGGAGTGGTGCCTAGTCCATTGTCATGGGAGAGGCTTCACCCAGCAGCTGATGGAAACAGATGCAGACCCACAGCCAAACATTAGGCAGAGCTTGGGGAGTCCTGGAGAAGAGGGAGAGAAAGGTTTGTAGGAGTCAGAGGGGTCAAGGACACCACAAGAAAACTCACAGAATCAACTAACCTGGGATCACAGACTGAACCGACAACCAGGGAGCCTGCATGGGACTGACCTAGGCCCCCTCTGCATATATGTGACAGTTGTGTGACTTGGTCCTCTTATGGGACTCTTGACAGCGGGAGTGGGGGCTGTCTCTGACTCTTTTATAGGCTTTTGGGACCCTACTCCCCATACTGGGTCACCTTGTCCAGCCTTTATACATGGGGAGGTGCTTAGTCTTACTGCAGCTTGATAGGCCATGTTTTGTTGATACTCATGGGAGACCTGTGCCTTTCCTAAACAGAAATGGAGGAGGAGTGGGTTGGGGGGTGGGAACAGAGAGGAGGGAGGAAGGGACTGGGTGGAGAGAGGGAGGGGAAACTGCAGCTGAGATGTAAAATAGATAAATAAATTTATTTTTAAAAAAAGAAAAAAATATTTAAAAAATAATTTACTATCTATCTATCTATCTATCTATCTATCTATCTATCTATCTCTCTATCTATCTATCGTCATGGGGACTCATATGTGAGACAGAAGACACTTAGGGCAGCCAGTTTTCTTCTTCCTCCAGGTGGAGCCCAGGGATTGAACTCAGGTCTTGGCAGTGGGTGCCTTAACCCACTGAGCCATCTCACCAGCCCCACTGTTTTTTTTAGACAGTCTCCCTCAGTTGGCTAGCCTGCACTTAAGCTTTGCCTAGGGGAGGCAAGCTTTATGGTCTTCCCTCCTCAGCCTCTCCAGCAGTTGGAGCTGCAAGCCTGCACCACCAGACCTGCCATAGCATGATTAGTACCATGTTGTACAAAATTATCACGTCCTGATAAAAATCAATTAGATCTAATCGGCAGAAAGTCTTCTCTTTTTCAAAAGATCAAGGTTGAATTGGAGTCGTCTGTATTTTCCGTGAAACATTCTCAAGAGAATGCCAGAGAGCGACCTAGGGCACCAGCAGGGTGATCCCCAGGCCTTAACTGGGGGTGAACAAATGGATGTGCCCTCTGACCTCCAGCTTGCCCTGTGACCTTGGCATGCAAGTTATGTCCTGCTGGAAGGGGTGTGGTTGGAAACCGGCTTGGGTTTTTCTCAGGTGAGAGGGCCTCGGGGCACATGACTCAGGATAATTGCTGCTTGCCACAGGTCCTCGGGGACTTTTGACTCACCTGTCTTGGCTAAATGGGATTAAGAGGCTTGAGAAAGAGGAAATGCGCGGAGATCAGCGCTGCAAGGTTGGAGCCATTCCGGGCTGTCGGTGGCAGCTCTCCAGACCTCCTCGCTAGGCACACTGAGTGTCCGGGGGCGGGCGGGGGGCGGGCGGCAGATAGTCTCACCTCTTCAGCCGAACCAGCGGAGTCTGAACTCCAGGAGAGGGTCCTAAGGCACAGTTGGCCTCGGCACCCACCGCTGCCGACTCCTTGAGGACAGAGAAAGGAAGGGACTGGAAAGTGGTGGGATTCATAGGCAGCCAGGAGCCCCACTGCTCAGCCAGGCCTCACCCACTTCCCCTCCAGGCTCTAGGCCTTCAGCAACGCCTCTGCCCTGCATCTCTCTGGCCTTAGCTTGTTGAGCTTTTCTGCTGGCTCACACTTTCCCAGCTTAAGAATGAGTTTGACTCCGGAGGGAATTGGACCCAAAAGTTGCGTTCATTTAATAAGCACTGGTGAGCTCCGGGATGGGGCAGAGGTGAGAAAGCCACATTGTAGAAGGGGACCAGGCTCCGCACAGTCCCTGCTCTCCTGCTCTTCCTTTCATGCATGTCCCCTCCCAACTCACCCACCCACCTTTGCACAGACTGTTCCCATTGCTGAGATGTCCTTCCTCTCTCCCACCCCCACCTTCCAAAAGGCAGAGGCAGTCAAACCCGAGGGTCTTGATTCATTTATTTTGTTTTCATTCTTTGGTAGTTTTGTTGTTAGTTTGTTTGAGAAAGGGTCTCCGTAGCCCAGGTTGGCCTAGGGTTTTCTATTATCTCCCAGGCTGGCCTTGAACTCCTGACCATCCTGCCTCCACCTTCCCAGTACTGAATCCTGAGTTTGTATCACCGTCACTGGAACGGATTCATGTTTACCAAGGACCTAAGAACTGGGTACCATTCGGGGCATTCTCTGCCCATTATTTCCTGGATACTGAGTGGTCCTCCATTTTTGTTGCTGTTGGCACCCCATTTGGCAGAGGAGGTAAGTGAGGCTGGCACAGGTAGTGTCAACGTCCACAAGTGGCAGAGATAAGTTCAAAACCAAGGCTACTGGACTTCATATAAATACATTACAAGACAGCCTAGGATACCACCCAGGACGCAGGAGGTGACCTTCACTCCAAGACACAGAGAGTAAATGAACTCAAGCTCAGAATTCCCCTTTTCCTTTACATAGGTGGCATTGCTGGTCCTTGCTGAATTCCAGAGTCGCTGTTGATACAAACACTACTCCATACAGGCAAGTCTGCGCCCATTGTTCTGTGTGAATTCTGTGTCCCTGGTACTCAGAACATACACGATAAACATGCACTAAACATGTGCTAACATTGAACGGATACTGAGAATTCTTAGACAAATACACGTCAGTCAATGACAGATCCTAAAAGAGGCATCTGAGCCAGATGTGATAAGGAGCTTGGGAGGCTGTGGTCACATGTGGGTGGGACAGCTTTTCTGTGGGGACAGGAGGTGATACTTGGTCTGCACGCTGGGCCTAGGTGGGTTTCAGCACATGGTTTCATCACAGAGAGAAGAAAGCAGCTAAGGGAACAGATGAGCAAAAGTCCAGAGTCCCAGGCACACGTCACTGAGATGTAGAGCCAGGGATCCAACAGCATGTCACAGGACAGCAGGAGAGTGGAGTGAAGCGTGCTGGTGTGGTAGGTTAACTGTGCCCACCAAGAGAGCGAAATCCCAACCCCAGGTCCTGGGACTATGACCTTATTTGGAAACGGTCTCCGCCGATGGCCAAGTTAAAATGAGGTCACAGTGTGGGAAATAGTTTGCTATACTGTGTCCTTGTGAAAAGGAGGCAACTGGACAGACGACAGACCCACACACAGAAACTAAGTGAAGATGAAGGTAGAGATGGGTTTGACACCCAAAGTTCACAAGAGTGCCAGAACCTTCATGAGAAGCTCGGATCACAGCCTTTGAGAGGAGCCAATGGGCTGTCAGCCATCTGTCTCCAACTCCCAGCCTCCACAATTCCCGTGAGACTGAACATTTCTGCTCCTTAAGCCACCCAATTGTTACAGAGTCAGAGTAAAGGAAAGTGGTCCTGCCTGTCAGGGGACAACTTAGCCCAGAAGCAGCTCTGCCCAGGTGCTCTGTAGAGTGCCTGCCCTCCACTCCAAGTGGAGTTGAGGGAAAGCCACACCTGCAAGGCCAGAGTGAGCATGCACAACTCAGGCCCAGCCTCTCTGTGACCAGTGCTGGAAAGAGTGGGCTTGGCCTTGATTGAAGTAAGGGCAGCCCTGGCTGGACAAAGCCTGGTGGGGCTCAGTTGGAAGGCAGGGTGACTTGTGAGCTCATAAGTTTGGGCTCCAAATTGCAAAACACAGTTCTAACTTGAGGGAGACACACACACACACACACACACACACACACACACACATAGGAACTTGGGCTGAGGGTGTAGCTCAGTTGGTAGTGTGCCTGCCTGGGGTGTGTCAGGCCCTGAGTTTAATCCCCAGCACTACACGAGACCAAGTGTGGTCATGCGCACCTGTAATCTCAGCACTTGAGAGGCAGAAGTAGGAGGATCAGGAGTTCAAGATCATCCTTGACTCCACAGCAAATTCCAGCCCAGCCTGAGCTACATGACACCTTGTAAACAAACAAACCAAACCAAACCATAAACAAAGGGCTGAGAGACGATGGTTCAGTGGTAAGAGCACTTGCTGCTCTTGCGGAGGACCAGGGTTTGGTACCCAGAACCTATATGGTGGCTCAACCATTCATAACTAAAGTTCAAGGGTATCCAACATCCCCTTCTTGCCTCCTCAGGCACTGCACACATGTGCACATGCATGCAAGTAGACAGAGCACTCATAGACAAACAAAATAAATGCTTTATTAAAATACAGACATGTATTGGAAGGTCTGGATAATGAGCCAGGGCCGGACAGAGGAGGACAAACTGTCAACCACACAGGAACCGGAAGTGAGGAAAACCAGAGACCCTGGAGGCACCTACCAAGGGAGCTCACGAAGCAAGAGGAACGGCTGAGCGGGAACCAGAAGTCTCTAGAAGGTGGCTGTAAAGGTCCACCTCTGGGGTCTTAGGTATGTCGTTCTCAGGAGAGGAATTCTGAGGAAGAAAACCGATTGGCAGCCCCTGTGGACAAGTGTTGGTCCCCACAGAAGAACAGGTACCCGTTCACTAGAAGGAGCGGAGCACAGACGCTTCTGTGCAGACAGAACAACAGACAGCTGGGAAGAGGAGAAGGCTGGGAAATGGATCACTGTCTGACTAAGGAATAGGATGAGTCATGGGTGAGACTTGGGCAGGGAGGAACAGGTCTGGTCAGAGTCCCAGGCAGGTGTGAGGGTAGTGGACATAAATTATTTCATCTGCCCAGAATCCACACCCACATCCCTCCCTCCTTCTGGGAAATTTTCCTCATCTTCTCTGCCACCATGGTCACCATGGAAGCTTCTTGGACACCTGATCCCAGTGGATCAGTACAGGAATGGCGTCAGACCCAGCCTGAGCCAACTGTGGTGCTCAGGCCTTCTTCACACAAGACTCTTCTCCAGACATAGTTTTTGTTCTGGTGCTGGGAATCAAACCTAGGGCCTTTTGCATGTTAGGCAAGCATTCTACCACTGAGCTACACTCCCCCCATCAAACAAATTCAAGTTGCATTTCCGTTTCTTTGTAAGGTCCTGCAATTGAGAGAAGAACTGCACATGGAGCTAGAATACACAGTGAGTTCACCTAGGTCCGATTTGTCTATGTAGCTAGAGAACACTGGTAACCTTCATCGAGCATTATAGTAAGGCACTACAATCTTGCCAGGCATGGTAGTGCACACCTGTGATTCTGGGACTTGGGAGCCAGAGGCAGGAGGATCATCACTGGTTCAAGGCTAGTCTAGGCTACATAGCAAGTGCTATGAAGAAGAAACTGGAATCACAGATGAGACTTCATAGGGAAGAGGAGCATTCCAGGTCAGAGAAGGGCTTGAGTAATAAAAGAGCATGGGGAAGGGCTGGAGAGATGGCTAGTCGTTAAGAGCACTGGCTGCTTTCCCAGAGGACCCGGGTTCAGTTCCCAGTACCTATATGGTGGCTCATAATTGCTGTAACTCCAGTTCCAGGGGATCTGATGCCCTCTTCTGGCCTCCATGAGCATGATGTGTACTTCCTGGTATACTCACGTACATACAACCAAAACACCCATACACCTAATAAAATAATAAAAAAATTAAAAAGAAAGTGTTGAAAATGGTACAAAGGGTAACACACATGTCAGGAAGCTCTAGAAGTGAGAATCCGCTGGACTTGTGTGTGTGGTGAAACTGTTGTGACATCATCCTGGGGAGAAGTGAGGAGCCACCAGAGAAATGAGCTGGGGTCTCAGCTTTGTGTCAGATGGGCAGCGAGATGGCCCCAAGAGCTAACACAAGCTCAAAGAACAGTGAACTCCACAACCATAGCTGAGACGTCAGAACGGGCAGATCCAGACCTGGGTTATAAGTTCAAGTGGCTGGTCCAGAGGGATGTCCAGGAGTAGAGGCCAAACGGGTGACATGGATGCTGTCAGGAAGGGGGAGCCCAACACAAGCAGCGGTGACACTCACAAACAGGAACAGCACAGACAGCATTCCAGAGCAAAGCTAGACTCCCGTGGGCTCTTCATGTCCTCTTGAAGGGGGCTCTCTGGGGGTATTTGAAGGTAGTTCAAGTACATACAGAAGATAGATTTCCATGCAGGGCCTCGTGGTGCACACCTTCAGTCCCAGCTCAGGTGGTGGGAGCAGAGGCAGGCAGGCCTCTGAGTTCAAGGCCAGCCTGCTCTACAGAATGAGTTCCAGGACAGCCAGGGCTTCTTCTGAACCCTGTCAGAAGAAGAAGAGGAAGAGAAGAGGGGGGAGGAGGAGGAGGAGGAGAAGAAGAAGTTGAAACTGTTATTTCTAGTAATGGTTAAAGGAAAAGCAATTTTTCTGACGTAGTAGATGCTACCTAATGTCTTCTCTCAAAAGGGTACTGCAGTTTCTAGTTTCTTCCCAATACTGGATGTCAATAGCCTCCTAAGACCTTTATCACTATGATTGGGTTTTGTTTGTTTGTTTTTGTGGCTTTGTTTTGTTTTTCTTCGATGTCTAAGGACTGGGGTTCAAATCCAGGGTCTTGCTTACTAAGATCCTCGCTCCCATTGTTCTTTTTCATTTTATTCCTTTGATTATTAGTGAGATTGGTCATCTCTGTTTACTTAATGTCTACGTTTCCTGGTTGTTTTGTCTGTGGTGCTGAGGATGAGGTCAGGGCTCCTTAAAGCTAAGCAAATGCTCCACGGCTGAGTGATGGCTACAGCTCATATTTACATTTTCTCTTCTTGTCTATGCAAATCAAATGTATCATTTTTCTTTATAAATGATAAATTTACATAGAAATTTATAAATTTAGTCTTTTTCCTTATTGAACATTGAAAGCCCTTCACATATCATACAAAATCGCAACACGGACTGCCATACAGATTGCAGATGTTTTTTCCAGTTGCTGGACTCCAGGCCACACTGTCCCACCCCTAATCTCTCTCTCTCTCTCTCTCTCTCTCTCTCTCTCTCTCTCTCTCTCTGTGTGTGTGTGTGTGTGTGTGTGTGTGTGTGTTTTCTTTCCCCCACTATTTAGAAAGCTTTTGTTGTTAGTGGGGTTTACTCTTGGTTTTGTTTTCTACCAGGGCCAGGATCTAAGCCCTCCACTGACCCCCTAGCCCTATTACTCAGAGTCTAATTTTTCATATAACTCTATTTATCAGTCAACTCCTTATGGGAACTGGGTTTTGTGATATCATGCTGGCAAAGGCTTTCTCAATTCTAGCATATTTCTTCTACTGCTTTAATAGTTTTATACTTTATATTCATCTGCAATTCATTTGGCGCATGGAGCAAGGCTGTAACACATTTATTTATTCAAACGGGTCTCCAGTTATCCCAAGACCAATGAGCGAGGTGGCCATTTTTCCCATTTGGCTTCCAGGGCCAACCTTTCCATGTACTAACATTATTTACATTCTGTGTCCATTTGCAGGAGTCGGGAGGCCATGGATGTGAAACACAAAGGGGACCGCCGATAGCCAGAGAGACTGAAAAATCCTCCTCAAACCAACC
>CABHPH010117671.1:5160-16201 GCA_902168325.1 Peromyscus nudipes | reverse complement strand
GACAGAGGCCTTACCTCATGGGACAAGTAGAAGGCCGCAATACCCAAAGGCCAGAAGCAGCAGAGCATGGAGAAGACGCTGAGCCCCAGGTGGTCCCGTGGGGGCATCATGAGGAAGTTGTCCTCACTCTCTGTGTCGCTGGAGTAGTCACTCTGCAGAGACAGTGGGAAGGACAGGAGGGAAGTTCAGTGAACGAGGGATGGAATGCCACCTGGCTGGAGCAGGCCCTTCCTGGCTGCTGTTCCAGCTGCTGTTGCTAATGTTCTTGTTACCATGATCACCAACAAGTGTGAACCTCAAATAAGGGTGCATCATTGGAAAAATTGGCCAAATCTCTTAGATAGCGAAATAGTAGGCAAAATGTTACGGAAAACAATGGTGATACAAAAGGTCCTCAGCTCACCATGGTTTAACTTACTGGGTTTTTTGTGTGTTTGTTTGTTTTATTTTATTTTATCTTTGTTTTAGTTTACCATTGATTTCTCCAGGTGTTAAATCCATCCTGACTTAGGACACCTTAGACTTATGATGGGTTCAATGGGAGGCGAGTGAGGAAAATCATGTTTCAGAAGTCTCTGGGATCCTGGTGTGGGGTGATTGGGATAAAGATGGTGGCCTTGAGGACTTTCAGGAGGCACACCCTACCTGTATCTTGCTTTTTGTGCCCAGGACAGGGTGGGGCTAGTGTGGACAGGGGGATGATGCTGTCTCTGGATATACTCAAGTTTCCTTTAATGCTGATCAGAGTCAGGATATGAGGAACCCAAGTTCTACCCAGATGTACCGCCTCCCTCATGAGGATGTGACAGCTGTTCTGGGAGCAGCTGCCTGTGAATGTAGCTCTCTCTTCACTGTGATACAGTGGCACATGGGACTCTCACAGACCCGGTGAGAATTTCCTGGGAATCTGAGGTAGGTGGTTCGGTGGGTGGGCTGGGAACACCAGCGAGGATGATTCTAAGACTTAAAACCACTACTCAACTACCTCATAGAGCTTGTACATGCTTGCTTCCCGGATGTTGGATGGACACCCCTGGCTGGCTCCACTCACTGGATTTTATCTCATCAAAGCATATGTCCTTTGTGCTGACTCATCAAAAACCAAGGTTGCCTTCTCCAACTGTTTATTTCACACAAAGATGAAGCCCTAGCTCACTCCAGACACTGTTTCTAAAAACAAAAAAGAAACAGCATCTCCTCTTCAAAGAGCTTATTATCATTCCGATCCTGCCGCAGCCTGGAGAAGCTTGAAAATGTTCTATGGAGCTTGGCTGTGGGATGATTCCACTTGACACCTGCCACACCAGGCTATCAGGCTATCTACCCCTTACCCCCACCCCCAGCAGCCTGGAGCCACTCATACACAGATGCTCAAAATCCCCCAAGTGAAAACAGTGTTGTGTATAATTTTACACATAAAACTGCGGAAGCCCTAGTCACCAGGCAGGCAGCAGAGCACTGCACTGAGAGGTCAGGAAGTCTGTGTCGGAACTTTGTTTCTCTGTAGTTAATAGTGAAAACAAGCACAGGGTGTTGCAATCACTCACATAACAAACAAGGATTTCTCTGGGTGGCCCTGCCATGGAAGCTGATAACCCACTGCCCAGACAGGGCTGGTTCTCCCCATCACACACAGGGAGGCCTGAGGGCCAGGGGTCCCATGCTTCATTCCCCAGAGCAAAAGTCACCTCTGCCTGGTACGGTGTCCCTTCCGTGTGTCTGGGACTGTACAGTGTCCCTTCCACAGAACTACATCTGTGGAATTTCAAGTCATTTTATTCTGTACGCAGTCTCCCATATGGTCTCCGGAACAGTAAAGGAAAATGAAAATTACTATCATTATGGCTATCTGAGATGGAAATCAAAACAGCTGGCAGGGATGCATAATTCATGCAGGATTCGAGGACTGCACTGGCCAGGCCTTGCACTGCGCGGAACCACCTATTAGGATGAAGCACACCCTGTGCTCCTGTTGTCACATGGCACCTCTTCACATACAGCCCTGTCACCTCTAGGTCTCCTATAGTTCCTTCTGAAAACCAGTAATGCGGAAAGGAGGTCCACGACCACAATTGTGCACCTCGAACTGTCGTGCTGGAGCGCCATCTCTGCAGGAAGTGCCTGAGAGCTTAGCCCGTGACAAATCCACCAAGGGTCTAAAGATCAGAGGGCAAATGTCATCTTCTTTCTTCAGACCCTCACCTTCTTGACCTGCAGGTCAAAGCTGCCTTGATGTGAGTGGAGGTTTGGCTTATGGGCCACAAATCTGTGCATGCTTGTTTAGATTCTTAGCTTTTGGTTTTTGGGGGTTTGACTTTTTAGCTTATGAAGAGCTGTGCTCCTGAGGTCATTGTGCCTCACAACAACTCTGGAAATAATTTAACTTTTATTGCTATTTCCATTTTTTTTTTTCAGAGCTGAGGACCGAACCCAGGGCCTTGTGCTTGCTAGGCAAGTGCTCTACCACTGAGCTAAATCCCCGCCATTTCCATTTTATAATGGACAAAGCAGAGGCCGGGGAAGGTTGACACCCTTGCCAATGGCACTGAACAGCCAGCCCCTCACTATTTAGTCCAGGCTTTGTGCTGTGTTTGAACTCAGAGCACAAAAAACTGTTTGGCTTCACCTATGTCTATATGCTGCTTCCCTTCGGCCACCAGGGATTCTGATCATTTCACTTCTTAATTGGTGTATGCCAAGATAGTTGTCTAGGTGTGGCAGCAGCCACAGAGGTGCTGATATTTTCCCATACAGTCAAGGCTGGAATCTGCTGCTCCGTAGCCCCCAAGCATGCTAGGACTACAGTGTCTGGCTCTACCTGTCTCTGAAGGGTTACATCACTGTCCCTATTCCGTGAAGAAGTGGGTTTCAGAACAATAAATACTCTGCAGATTCTTAATCGAACCACACACTGAAGTTACAGAGTTGTTCTTGCATGACACCAAAATAATTAATCAGTTTGATTAAAATGGATTTTTAAAATTCAAGAAAAAGTACAGAGAAGATAAGAACATCCTGGCTTGTAATCCTTCCTTTGCTCTTCAATCTGCAGGATCCTCATGGATTTACGTGGCCATGGGCATAGAGCCACCAAACAGGGAGGGGAGGAGATACAGCTGGCCCAAGAGATGTGCAGATTCCTTCAGCCAAGTAGATGAAATATGCACCACCCATGCAGAAGAGACTCAGCTTGTAGGGCAGCTGTCTTTTAAATCTCCTTCCTAGGTCACTGTCTGGAACATCTGCAGCAGATGGGAAACACTCACAGAAGTTCAAGATTCTTGTTATGTCTCCTTGTGAACTGCAGGAAGCAAGGCAGAGGCAAGTGGGCTGCTGGCTCTGCAGCCTGTGCCCACTGATTGGGCAGTCACCTGAGTGGCCTATCCCCCCACTAGGCTGATGGGTCTCAAGCCTCATATTATTATTTTTTTTATTGTTAAATAGTCACAAGGTCAAGTTTTGTGCTGATCTTCACCCAGTTCCACACTCACTGCAACTATGTGAGCAAGGGCTACCCGCTGTTTCCAGGGAGCGAAGTTTGATTCATCTTTGTTACTTGGACTCCCTCCAGGTGTCACGACCAGTGTGGGGACCTGGAATCATTCTTCTTCCTCCACCTGGTCATTTGGGCAGGAAGGTCACCATTTGGTCTTAGGAGGCACTCTGGATGGGTTCATTATACTAAGCCAGCAGCTGCTAGCCACATAGACCCATGCAAACCTAAATCACTTAGAATTAAATACAGCCAACAGCTGGCTCCTTGGACTCACCACACATTCCATTACTCAGAAGCCACAGTGTTCAGTACCTGTCAGTACACTTCTCTCATGTTCTTGCAGAGCTCACTTGCTCAATACATTAGTGGATTCTCCCTGAATGTCTTTTCTCATCAGGAACTCTCCAACACTTGACAGACCATCTCAGTCTTCCATGGCAGAATCTTGACCTAGCTAGAGATTGTCTGCAGTGCTGCTGACTACTATCTGACTTGGTCTGTGCTCCTGGCAGCCAGAGATCACAGGTGTTTCCTGGTACAGGGAGGGATCAGTGAACCTTTGCTGGATAAAGAACTCATCCGTGGCCTTAGTCAACAGAAACATCAACTTCAACTAAGAAATGACTCCATCAGATTGGCCCATAAGCAACTCTGTGGAGTATTTTCTTGATTAATGATTGATGTGGGAGGTTCCAGTCACTGTGGGTGGTGCCACCTCTTGAAAGGTGGTCCTGGGTTGTATAAAAAAAAACAAGTTGAGTGAGTCATGGGGAACAAATTAGTAAGCAGCATTCTTCCATGGTCTCTGTTTCAGTTCCTACCTTGAGTTCCTGTCTGGACCTCCTTCATGGTGGTCTGGAGTTGATGAAATCAAAGATGAAGCAAACACTTTCCTCTGGCTTTTGGTCATGGTATTTATCACATCAATAGAAACAAAGCTAATACAAAGTCCATGTTCTCTGCTTTGTTCAAAATCAAGCCACATTAAAAGCCAGATATTCCCTATAGCCATATTGTATGGTACCCGCATGGCTCACAGATCTGGAGTCTCACAAACACAGAATACAAGGAAGGCCCACTTCAGGATACGAGTACAATTGTCCTAAACAATACATTAGCCATCTTGGGCGTATGTTAGGAGCATGTGTTTAGTTTCTCCTATTTGGCCCTGGGTTCCTCATAGACTGAAACTGTATCATGAGGTAGTGAAATAGAAGCAAACTAAACCTGCACCAGCTTGAGGATGTGGCTCAGTTGGTAATGTATTTGTCTAGCATGCACCAAAGCCCTGGGTTTGATTCCCAGCACTACATAAACTGAGCATGGTGGGTCCTTTTCCTGTTTGCATATTGGGCTCCCAGACAAATTTTTATAAAAGAAATAACAGTTATTAATAAACTTTGGAAATGAGTAAGTGAATGAACTACTCAGAAGCAAATCTTTTTTTTATTTCTTCCAGTAGCATATAGTTCAATGTTCCGTAAATGGTGGCATATTCCTTGGGAAGAGAGTTTCTATGATTTTAGAAGACATTGACCTGATTAAGACCCTGAAATATGAAAATACTTTTTAAATGAAGGAATGAAAAGTAAAGTTAACTTAGGAAGAAACCAAATAAAACACAAGTGACATGCACGTCCTGCAAGGGATGGGATGAAGTCCCTACTGCCCACCGTCCTGGGCTTGTCTTGCAAGAGACGAGGCAGAGGGTCCTGTCGTCCCCCTGCTTATCACCGACCCCTTTCCTTTGGAGGCTCTCAGTGTGATTCCGAGCCAGATGAACTGAAGTAGGCAGAGAGACAGGAAGTGGTAAGTTAAAGCAATGCTTCTCCATCTGTGGGTCACAATCTCTTGGGGGTCACATATCAGATATTTATATTATGAACAAAATTACAGTTATGAAGTAGCAACTAAACAGTTTTATGACTGGGGCGGGGGTGTCACCACAACATGAGAAACTGTGTTAAAAGGTCTCAGCATTAGGAAGGTTGAGAACCACTGAGTTCAAGGGATGTGGATAAAGAGAAGAGTTTCACTAGACGGCAGGAAAGGAATGCTGCACCACCCTGCCATATTGGGTTGCATCCCTGTTGCTGGTGCTCGAGTGACTTCCAACACCTGAAGAACATTTACCAGCAAACTGTGGAATGGCTGACCAAGTGTTGGCTAGTGTGTAAATGTGTAGCTGAGGAGGAAGCTGAAACACACTGATGTGTGACTTACCACCAGGAGTGGTGCCCTTTTTTCAAGTTATTCATATTTTGTCCTGCTTTGGTTTTGGATCCTAGCTCCTACTTTCTCAGCTCCCCATGAAGATCATATTCCTATGAATCAACATGTTTTGCATGAGATTTCAGTTCCTCCTATAAAATGTTTGCTTAGCCTTTTGGAGCAGGCATAGGTCCAGCTGTAAATAGCTGTCACCCCCACTCACGTGTGTCAAAGACATACCTGAAGTCACTGCACCAGGCACAGGTTCCCATGGGGAAGACTGTGAGAGGAGCTGGTCCATGCAGGGCAGTGGTTAAAAGGGAATCTTCTGCTCATAAGCATTTGTTCTGGGCAAAAACCAAACTCGTTTCTCATGAGAAAGCGTCTAGCTAGCATCTAAGGATGGCTAAGGCCTTTGGAGTCCGTGATATTCTGAAATCAGGAGACAAAGGAAGCTTAACTCATTAGGATTCACCCCTGGTGCAGCTTTTGGTAAGTCTTTGGTCATGGAGGTGGAGAAAGATGATAAGGCAGACAATTATGGCAGAGGGCTGTTGCTCCATACACAACCAATGGCTAGATTAGGATAAGAAGCCCTACCTATGTATAAGACAATGATTCTACCATTGTTCCTGAGTTCTGTGAGTGCTTAGTGCCCTGGGAAGGCAGCTTTGGCAAGCGCCATCTTCAGACCCATCTTTGTGTGGGATCTCAAGAGTTCAGGTGCAGTCATGTTCTTGCAAGGTTGCATTGTCTGGGTGTTTTATCAGTTACTTTTCTTAATGCCATGATAAAATAACTGACAAGAAGCAAGTTAAGGAAGGAGAGGTGTAAAATGCCTCCTGGTTCCAGGAGTTTGAGTCCATGATGATGATGAAGTGTGGAAACTGGAGTGGCTCAATCTTCAGTGGCAGGAGATTGTGGCCATCACTTCCTATGTCTTGGAAGACCAGGAAACAGAGAGCTTGCTCTGAAAAGAGGGCCAGGCTCTAACCTTTGAAAGCTCTCTGTCCAGTGACCACTTCCTCCAGCTAGGCTCTACCTCCTACAAGTTCCGCACACTCTTTTAACAGGGCCACCAGCTGAAGACCAAATGTCTAAACATATGAATCTGTGGAGATATCTCACATTCAAACACTAACATGTTTGTCTCTCAGAACTCATGTGCTATAAACTCCATTTCCAAAGTCATCTGTCAGTGGGAATAAGAGAGTGGAAACAGAGTCTGGATGCAGTGTCTCAAGGTGGGAATGACGAGGAGTGGATAAGGCAATTAGGGTGGTATCCCCATTGTATCCTGGTGGCTTTTTAGGATGAGGACAATATAGGAGGTGATCCACACATTTCCTGCCTCTTGCTGGGGGATATCCTGTTCTGACTAAGCATTCTGCCATCAAGGCTCTCACTGTCAGATGGGGCCCCTCTGCTTGCCGACATAGAACCATAAGACACAAATAAGCCTGTTTTTGACTAGTCTTCATGGCATGGTTATTAGCAATAGAAGATGAGCTAATGTGGAGGCACCCCCAGGAAATGAAGCAGGAGGAGAAGTGGGGGACTGTCAGAGACTGCAGTCAATGCAGGAGTAGTACAGCCTTCGTGGATATCTGGAACCTCTTGCAGGAGTCACAGTGATTAGTTTCTTGGGGGATAGTTTCCTCTACAATTTATAGAGCAGATAAAGAAACAGAAAGTCTTCAGGTCAGTGGAGGTCAGGCAGGGGACCTCACCTGCAAGAGTGCTATCTGAGAGAGAATGAGGAACTAAGTTACCATCTCAAGCCCTGTGGATAATCTAGGGGTATTGGATACCCCCAAACTTCAACTAGGGAACAAAACCCAATAACTCAGGGTAACCTTGAGAGATGGGACAAACACACAGACCATGGTCAGGCAGGATGAAGAACCATCACCATCGCCAAGAAAATAGGTACAGAGAATAAACGCAAACCTGGTTGTAAAAGCAAAATCAGCCCAGCCTAGACTAGGTGTGAAGGACACAGCATGATTCACACAAGAGTGATCAGGACATAGCAGGAGAGCATTGTGTGTTGTGTCTGGTCTCCAAAAGACCCAGGTCAAATGGCTAGCTGTGGTGCCTATTACCATACCAATATGCACACGGGCCTCCAGGCTCACTCCGTACTTGTGGACCTCTCAGCTCTCCTCACCACATCCTCTACCTTGAACACCAACAGTCCAGGAACTCCCTTCACTTCCCGCAGCTTCTCTGTCCTCTAAAAACCTGCCATTCCAGCCACAGGCTCTCTTGGTCTCTTGGTTCACTTGCCGCCTCTCTCTTGTCCCTGTCCCTTCTCTTCCTCTCTCGCTCCCTGCCCCATCTCTCTCCTCTCATGGCCTGGTCTTCTCCCTTGTATCTACAGTAAACTCTTTCTCCTCGACCATCCCTTGCGGTCATGTCCTCATTTCATTCATGTGGCCGTGGTAATGTTTTGCATTTCTTGTTATGGACACAAACTCATGGTGTCCTGTGTTAGCCAGCTTTCTGTCACTGTAAGAAAACACATGAGATAACTTAGGGACAGGAAAAGTTCACTGTGGCTCAGTTTTGAGGGTTTCAGTGGGGCCTGTGGCAGGGAAGCACATCATGGTGGATCACACTCACTTGCACGATGAGCCAGAAGGCAAAACAGAAGGTAGAGGGGCAAGGGAGAGAAGAGAGAGAGAGGAAGAGAGGAGAGAGGGAGAGGGAGAGGGAGAGGGAGAGGGAGAGGGAGAGGGAGAGGGAGAGGGAGAGAGAGAGAGAGAGAGAGAGAGAGAGAGAGAGAGAGAGAGAGAGAGATCCTGTTGTCTCCTCTAAGGACATACTCACCAATGGCCTGCTGGCTTCCCACTGGGTTCCACCATCACACAATACTGCCATCCTGAGAATCAAGAATTTAACACATGGCCTTTGGAAAATACTAAACATACACAACAAAAGCCAGGATTTAGGAAGAAAATGAGACTTCAGTCTGATGGTCACTGACTTAGTAAAGGATTTTTGTGGAGAGGGATCAGCACGTGCAAAGGCCATAGGTTGACAGTGGGCTCAGGACTGTGGACAGTTAGGGTACATAGCATGAGGTGAGATTGAGTAGTGCCTGCATCTAACCCATGCCACAAGCCAACCACACCCTACTGCTTGAAAAAACTAGGCATATCTTACATCAACTTAAATAATAGGGAAATAATCAGAGGGTTGGTTTCACAACTACAGGTCAAGCTATTGACTGTTGATACAGTTAGTAGATATGCACCCCAGCTTTAAATCTGTGTTATTTATACAGGTGATTCTTCATAGCATGTAATAACCACATACATATTTTCTAAGACAAGTACCTATTTCAGAATTTTTTAACTCTAGTTTGTTATGTTTGTCTGGGGAGCTCAGAGCTTAATCAGTCTACTCTTTACTATTTTTTACTGGTTTCACATGGAAAGTTGAAATATCCCATCACATAGGCAGGGAACCTGTTCTCCCCTTCCTGGAAATGTTCCCTTCCTGAAAGCAAAGTCCTGAACAGAGAAAAACTATAGGCAAGGCAGGTGACCACTGTCACACCACATATTAACTAGCCCCATTGTTCTTCCAGATGTCACGTATCCAATAATGTTCTCCAGCCTTGGACCTGAATTACAAGAAAGCAGTGTCTCTTAGTCTAGTTTGGTGATATCAATCAACCTTGAACACACTTCCCTGTGACATTATACCTCTCTTCCCCTCACTAGGGACCTTAAAAGAGCAGACTCTGTTCTTGGAGAGGCTGAAGCTTTCCCTCCAGACTCCACCATATTGCCAAACTTTAACAAACTCTACTTGAAGGCTGGATGAGCAGCTGTGCAGTTGGTGAGACTGCAAAGAAATGGGCGGACAGGATGCCAATCAGGGCAACCTTTAGGAAGCCAAACTGTCAGGATATACCAAAACCACAGATTTTAGTCCTAGGAATTGATCTGCAAGATCCCAGTCCTAGGAATTAATCTGCAAGATTAAACAACAAAAGCGTAAGATACATGAGCACAAGATGTTTCATTGCAATGTTATGAGTAACTACAAAATGCTGGAAAGAACTCAACTTGAATGTTCATTCAAAGAAGGGTGATGTTGCATGACTCTTCCTGGATAGACATAAACAAATGTTTACACATGTCTGATAGGCAAATGGCAGACCAAAGAACTGATTCTACCAATTCTATCTTGGTGAACCAATGAGTTCATTGGAGTATTTACTTACAGGAGCATGGGTAGCACACAGGCAGCTGGATAACCCAAAAGCCCACTCAAAATGGATGATGATTCACAAAGGCTGCATCCCTGAGGCTCCCAGTACAATCTACAGATAGATCTGCTGGTCAGAGTGTCTATCTTATCAGCAGTTGGTACTGCTTATATGACTTTGGCCAGAGGCATGGTGACTGTCTTAGCTTACTCAGTCTTGTAAGTTCTGTGAGTAGCTCCTGAGTCATATGTGCCTCCCTCCTCGCGCCAGGAAGGAATGTTCCAGTTTTGAAGGAATAGCCACAGGACAGGTGAGTAAATGAACCATGCTGTGGCCCCACAGGAGAACATAATGAAGCTTGTAAAAAATGATAGATGAGTCCAGAAGAGAATCTTAATAAATACCATATCCATAGAGAGATAGAAAAGTACACAAGCTTGTAACTCATGACACTTCACTCAGTGACTGACTCCATTTACAATGATAGTCACATAGAATATCATTCTGAGTGACACTGAAGCCATCTTAGTTTGTGTCAGTCCAGTTTATAAAGTTTGCACAATAAAATTTCCTAATAGTGTCTTTTATAAGAAGCATCTGGTTATCAAGTGTGTGAATATGTATGTTGCTATGTAATATACATATCATATACAAGCCTACCCACAAATATCACAGGAGTTGGGCATTTGTCTAAAGGTACTAATATGAGCACCTCCCTGCAAACCACTCAGTGATTACCAAGCAACATAGTCCTGTGGTCAATGAGACATTTGGCAGTCACCAAAGGAAGAAATCAGAGTTACCCACACTGGTATCCTGACTGGTCAGACTGGGAGATATGGTATCATTTTTGTGGCTTAAGTTAAATTATACAGAGTCAATCAGACAAGCCTAAACTTACAGCTGGCCTGCAATGTAACTGACCAATACTCTTCAAAAGTCAAGGTCACTACCAACAAGAACAGACAGCAGGGCTATGCCAATATATACAGTGTGGGAACTGGATCTGAATTTCCTTTCCTTTGCTATACAAGCAATATAGGGATATAGCAAAGGAAATATAAATGAGAGAGAGAGAGAGAGAGAGAGAGAGAGAGAGAGAGAGAGAGAGA